>VDFB02058242.1:300098060-300132978 GCA_007258455.2 Sequoia sempervirens | reverse complement strand
TATCTCTCTCTCTCAAGTATCTCCCTCCTACCCCCTCTCCCTCTCTCAAGTGTCTCTCACTCCCTCCTTCTATGTATCTCCCCTCTACCCTTAGCCCTCTACCCTTAACCCTTAAATCCTTAAACCCTCTACCCTCTATGCTTAACCCTTAACCCTTAAACCCTCTACCCTTTATGTTTAACCCTATACCCTATATCTCTCTCCTACTCCCTCCCTCTCTCTCTCTCTCTTCAAGTCTCTCCCTCCCACCCCCTCTCCCTCTCTCAGGTCTATCTCCCACTAACTAAATCAATAACTCATTTGACTGCAAAATCTGACAAAAATGTCAGACGAAATATGTATAATTTAATGGATCATTGGGTGCTTGTAAAATTTGATGTGTAATTTTCAAATTTTAAAAATTTTATCCCCGATGTTCATCAAAATTTTGATGAACTTGGTTTACGTCAAAATGTTGACTATCAATTTCGTCGAAATTTCGATAAATATGAAAAATAAGAAAAAAATCAAATTGTGGCCGGCATAAAGAAAAGTGAGTTCGCTGATTTATTGCGACAGTGTTTTTCTCTACTTGAGACAATTTGTGGAGAACTAAGGTCAATTTTCTTGGGAAAAATTAGAAAAAAATCAAGAAGATATCGCCAGGTTGAGGGTAGTCATTGTCTTTTTTGCAGAATTCAGTTGTGAAGATAGATTTGTAGTTCCAAGTTTGAAAATCATATTTTAAAGCAACATCTCATCAGATTACATTTTTAGAGGTTTAGGGTTTTGAGAATTTCATGTCCATATTTTGTTGTGTGGAATCACCATAAGATCACAACCAAGGAACAGATTCTTGTGAATGTAATTATGTGATCCATAACTCTATTGGTCATGTGGCATAGTTGTGTTATAAAAAATACAGGATGCATTCATGTGTGACCCAAGTTTAATGTGGCTATGTTGTGATAGAAATGGAGGAACTCATATAATGTAGTTAATTCAATTTGTATAATGTAGGTGTCAATCATCATTGGGTGCATTTAGGTTGTCTCAGGTTTGACAGGTTAGGATGTAATTATAGCATGATCTAAGAGTGATTACCTCTTGCTGCAATAAAGATCCTATAACTCTGGTTGATATGTAGAGTGGTTGTGTTATATCAATTATGTAGTGCATTCAAGCACAACCCATGTTTAATGGGCTATTCTAGAGAGTGATCAAGATTTTATAAACCTTATGAATGTTACTTAAAAGTGTATAGCTTAAACTACAAACCAAGTTTGTTACATACTTGAATGCAATCTTGGGTTACTGCAAACTATAATAATGTGATCTGCTAATAACCATTATGGAAAGTATTAAAGCAAGATGCATGCTATATAGGATACATTTACCTGATCAGGTTTACATACCTTAATGATCAAACACAAGCTTTCCACACACTCTAGGATACAATCCAAGATCATACCACAACTTTGTCAAGACAACTAATTTTCTGACCCAAGATTTAAGGTTGTTTTTTAATACCAACAGAAGCATTGGTAAGAGCATGATTAGGGTACAAACCCTAGGCCTCCGTAGAAACATAAACAATAACTCTAGTGGATTAGTGAGGTTACAATACCAGAAAGATTGAGACATTGTATCTAATAAAAAAATCTTGCAATCTAAAGATTGTAGCCAATAACAAGCACACTATGTAGCTTAGTGACATTTGTAAATGCAATCTACATTAAGAAGAATGACAGTCACTTGAGATGTGGCAGTCAAAAAGAGGCTGAGCAGTGACAAGATAATAAAGCTCAAACCTTGCATAATAAAGTGGAGATTTTAATAGTGAGTTTCCTTACTCCCTTGCTGACCTTAAGAGTTTTCCAAATGCTTTTGGTAGTGTTAGACAAGGCAAATGCAATCAAGGAATGACTGTCCAAATGAAGTAACAGTGGTAATCATAGGTTCAATGTTTCTTCTTAGCCATTAATGTATAATGGAGGTAGTGGATTGCATGTTTGAGCAGTATTTTGAGACTCATCAAAGATGGGAGAATAGTGAATAATACCTTGGGGATTGTGAAGTAGTCTCAATAAGGTTGAAGGATCTTAAGATCTACAATACCATGAAACAATGAGTCCCCTGTAGTAAGTAGGCAGTCTATAGGGAATAGTTTGATTTTATAGAAGGATGCTCATGAAAGGAAACTTCAAGTGATAGTGAGTGAGCTGTTTGAGATTGCAGCTGAGGGTGCAATACACAGTCTTAAAGGAAGTTAGCAAAGTAGTAAATGTGCAAGAAAATCAAATTGTACACAATAAACAATTCACGATGTTATCTTGCATAATGCCTTGAGTTTGAAGACAAAAATCTCATTATATCTTGATGAAAGTGATGACCTTAATGGCCAATCACTAGCAACCATGATTTTAAAACATGCTATTGTGCTTATGGAGGAAACATTTTAAGCAAGGCAGTGAGTGGTGGTTTGGAACAATGGCAGGTATGAAGTACTTGCTTTATATGCATACTATGTAGTCTAGCTTAAGACACCGTTCTTAGAAGAGATTGAAGGTGGATTATGGAACTCAAGGGTTACCATGAAAAGGATTAAAGAAAAGACATCTATTTAAAAGCCATGGTCATGAAGATATTAAAGATGCCACATGCAAAACCCTAGTAGCTAGAGTAATGAATACAATGCCAAAGAGGATAGTCTGCTGGGGCAGATTTAGGAGATCTCCACATTATCTAATTACAGGGAAATACATCATTTATTTATTTTTTTAATTAAAATAAATCATTCTAAACCCTATATAGCATACATTGATACTTCAAAAGGCTTTGAAGGAATTTGAGATTATGCAAATATATGTCAAGTAAATACCTAGATTACAAATAGTAGTGGAAACAATGTAAGATTTGTTGAGCAGAGCAGGAATGAGATAAGCAGCAATGAATCCTAAGCCTCATTTCATGCACATTTCCTCACTATTCTCTGTCATTCTTTACGGAAACACTTCTCCATTTTGGCGGCCTATGCTTGAAAACAATGTTTTGACGAAGGTTTTAGAGTATGTTTATTAAAATAAAAACTCCATTCTGGTGGGCTACGCCTAAAAATAAGATTTTGACAAAAGTTTTAGGGTATGTTTACTAAAGTTTTAGAGTATTTTGGCGGGCTATATTATTGATTCCTTAAATGATTTATTCAAATGGATTGTGACTAAATAAATGACTAACTATTTAGTCATTTTTATTTGTGTGAATAAATAATTTTTAATCAACTACCAAACTAGTAATTTGTTTACTCATTTATAGCTGAGTTGAAAAAAATGAGTAGAATTTAGTCATTTTTAGTTTTTGTGACTAAAATTTTTAGTCACCTAGTCATTTATTTTTCAAATTCTACTAGTGTGTGCTACCTTGTGCGATTAGGGCTCTCTTAATGTTGAGGGCCCTAGGGATAAGCTCGTCATAAGAAGTGACACATTGCATCTTTAACTAAAAGGATAAATCCATATTGACATTAGCAATGATGATTCTGACTTGTTTCTCCTTAGGAATGGGTCACTTGCTCTTACTAGCTCACTACCTCCATCATTGTAGGAAGTTTGCGATCAAGTTCAATATTCTGATTTTAGGAGTCTTAATGGTTGGAAATCATAGTAAAATCAGAATTTAATAAGTTTTGGAATTAGCATTTTAAAGTGTTTTTTGGGGTCATTAACTGCAGACTCTTCTCTTTTGCAGGGGTGGTTACATGCCAAATTTTTTTGGTGTAAAATATTAGAATTATTAGATTTTGTTACATGTCTATGAATAAAAATTATTAGAGTGTGAGTTTGATATTTTTTGAAGATCTAAATAGTCAAGCTTTGTAAATAAAAATCATGTCAGATAATATTAGTCCAGAACAAAATGAAGAGACACTTGATAGATTCTAGGCTAGATTGAAAAAAAGGGTGATGGGAAATGTTATTGTCCTTGCAATAATTGCAAGGGCTTAAAGATGAGATGACTTTTAATCACAACAGTTGAGAAACATTGTAGGCAGCATGGTCACATTGAAGGGGGGCTTGATTATCGTCCATTGGTAAGTTGTTCATTATATGTGTTTATATTGATTGAATTTGTAAATGTTTATATCGTTTTAACATATATATATATATAAAATCACTTGATCATGATCATGGTTTATTTGTGTCTATCATTATTATAAAGGTGGGGCACCCTAGGGTAGATGGTATGGATTATCATGGCCTGGAGAATGTGGTTTTCCAAGCGAACAAACATGGAGCTATGAATATTGAAGTTGAAGTTAATGATCCTATGGAAGAAGATGATCATCTGCCAGAAAACACAGTTGAAGATGATGGTACAAATACATTGATCCACAACACATTTAGTGGTAGAGCCGGTCATGATGATCGAGATGACTTTGAGGATATTCATGATTTACCTATACTTGAGAAGGCATACGAGCCCCTTTATGAAGGCTCCCAAACAACTCTTCTCTCTACTATATTGTTGTTGTTGAACTTGAAGGTTGTGAATGGTTTATCAAACATAGCAATCTCACGGATGTTAAGGTATGTCATATATGTCATCTTTTTTCATCTATTTTAATTGTTGTTAGTTCATCACTAGTAAATAAAGGATGAAATATGTACCATTAATATTCTTTATATTAACAAATTATTTTTTGTTGTAGATTGATTGGTGAATTTTATTTACCACCATCAAATATTTTACATCGCTCATACTGAGCTTTATCTTCCATTATGAAAGTGTGAGAGGTAAAACCTTTCATTTATCATAGATTGACAAATATGGCATAAATTTATCAATGTTGAACAAATGAGATAATCCCTCTCCCTATGAAATTATTGAGCAAGCATAAAAGAAATAACGACATCAAACTAACATAAAATCATAAGCAACATAAGCATGACATTTATTCCTAAACTACTCAAACACCATCTCATAGGGGGATTGGTGCTACTTTGATGTGGAAAGTAGCCCTTTCCCAACCCCTTTAGATAAGCTAATGATAATGATGGACAAGATCATTTCTCCAATGAAGAAAGTGACCTTGCATGAGATGTAGATGAAATTGTTAAGATTGTGGAGTGGATGAACAAAATCAGATCTCCATGTGAAGAGAGTGACTTTGCATAAAGATTGTGGAGATTGTGAAGGATTTGCTTGAGGATGATGCTTGTATTTAAAGATTTTCAAAATGTTGAATGTTGAAGAGGGACCAATGTGGGATAAAAATCAAGCCAATGATAGAAGGACACTTGTCACCATGTGATTGATGGATGTGTGTGCAAGATTTGGGAAGAGTGCCCAAGAGGGGGAACTTTTGAATTCAAATTTGCAATAAATTTTGAGAGGGGGACAAGAAAGAAGAGCAATAAATGCCCTGTTTGACTTGTCATGTTGAGGGAAAATGATGTTTTAATAAATCAATAAAATTGATTTATTGTGCAAGTGGCTAGGTCTAGATAATGCAAGTGGGATGTGATTAATATTAGATTAGGATTAGATGATGATTATGCTGATTTAATGCTGATTAACTGATTTGACTTTTTGGACTTTGATAATTGATTTATTTAAATCAGAAAATGATGGAAAATGTATGATTTGGATTTGATTTAAATAAAGTCCTGATTTATTGGATGAATGGAATATGATTATGCATGATGTAATTTTAACATGTCTACATTTTGCCCCTCTTTGAAGCAATGTACTTGTTGCGTTGGTTCAAAGAATAAACTTGCCGCAATCGAAATTAAAAAATTTCTGATTTTTCGGATGCCCCCAAATGAAAGAAGCATTAATCGCATATTGCCCCCTCGAGAGATCGAGCAATAAAAGATTCGATTTGAGGGTCGATCTCATCGCATAAAGGTTCAAAATGGATGGTTACGGATGACGATGCAAATGAGATGATTTCAAGATGCTTAGAATAACAAATCTATATTATCCTAAACAACTTAAATGATGATATGATATGAGATGGATGAGATGGATGATGTGATATGCTGTGATTATGCAACGGATGATTTATGAGATGCTTAGACTAACAGATCTATATTATGATGATGATATGCATGTGAGATGATATGCAAAATACTGATGTTTCCTATTATGAATGATATGAATGATATGTGGTATGCAGTTCATTGATGGTTTGCAGATGCAGGATGGATGCATGATGGATGCATTGGTGATGATGATGTTAGCGTGGAAATGAGATGATGACAAGAGGATCCCACAAGTCCATGATTGGTCGAGACTTTATTAGAGATGATGATGATAATAAAAGATGATGATGATAAATGATGATGATAGATGGATGATTTGCTTATCAAGGATTGGGATTTTCAAAGGGTCACTTACTTTATTTTTGATAACACTTGGCACGATGCACTGCATGAAGGACCGTGATGCTTGTACTTAGTGTGATGGACTTTGACTCAACAAGCAGATAGGGAGGTCTTTGTTCACACTCCTGACATACGGAAAGTCCCCATAGGGCGCATCTAACAAAGCAAGTATTCGCCAAGTTATTTTACAAGAACGCCCAACAAGCACAGCAGACAAAATATAATGATCGTTGACCCATTCCTATCTCTCTAAATCCTTCGTTCGGATATCATCGAGAGGTCCTTGGAATGAGCGCAATAAGATAAATCAAAAGAAAAGATCAAGTACACAAACAAACCAATGTTCTTCATACCTTCAGCCAGAGGGATGTGTTTCAAAAGATGGGAGCCAAAACTTATTGCCAAAAGATAATGTCCATTGTCAGATCCTAGGACATGTTAATGACACGTCGTTTTGTTTACCCAAAGTGGTTGATTTGATAAAAGTGCCCATTGTCGGAACGGATCCTAGGACATGCTTTGTATAGGATGATGATGGTTTGATAAGTTGATTGATAGGCTGTTGATATAAGGTCGACTGACATGTTTGAAAATGATCAAGACTTTGATTTTGTTTTAAATGTTTCGTTGTTTGCTTTTGATTTTACGATTGAAGCTTGATTTTGCTGCCTGCTATGATTGTTTCTGTTTGCGTTGCCAAAGGATGAAGGTGATGATCAGTTTATTATGGATGATTGATTATTTCGGGTGTATGCGAAATGAGACGGATGATTTTTCAAATATTTGGATGTTTTTGACGTTTTGAAATGTTTTGAGGCTGTTTTTGGATTTTGATGTTTTTCGGATGTTTTTGGGGTTTTGATGTTTTTCGAATGTTTTTGGATTTTGATGTTTTTCGAATGTTTTTGGATTTTGATGTCTCGGGGGCTGATCGAAGATTAGCCTTGCCTACGTTTAAGCTCAGAGACGACGTAGTTCGGATTTTAATGTTTTTGATGTTTTTCTGACTTTTTGAGTGTTTTTGGATTTTTTGATGTTTTGGATGTTTTTGGATTTTCGCATGATTTTGACAATTTGGATATGGACATGATATCAGTGTTCTTTTTGGGATTTTGCTGAAAACCAAGCTAAGGTGGATTGATCAGATCGATGGATGGATGATGATGATAACATTGTTGACGATACACAACAATGCAATGATAGTGTTATGCAACACAAGGATTGGGATGTTGATGGGATTGATGATGATAACATTGTTGAGGATACACAACAATGCAAGGACTGGATTGATCATGATTGATAATGATAACATTGTCGAGGATACACGACAATGCAAGGATAGTGTTAAGCAACACAAGGATATCCCGAGATGATGATTATTTGATTGGATTTGATTGATCATGTTTGATGAAGCTTGGTTTCGAACAAAAGATGTTTGGATGATTTGATGTGATGTTTGACGTGCAGCTTAGATGCGACTGATATCAATTGATGTTTGATGAAAGATGAAGCTTGATAAGGACTGTCTTCTCGTCAAAATGTGCCATGGGCTAGTGATTCGGATTTTTTTTCGCTCACAAGTGGTGGACCAATTTGATTTCATGTTTTCCAATGTTCGGATCGCCACATAAGTTGGAGGATATAGATCAAGATTTATTCCCAAAGCAAGATGTACATATCTGCCCCCAATGTCTAGCAACGTATGGAATGCAATGGATGGATGCTTGGATAAGTGTATGGATGGATGGATACAGATTATCTTGCAATAAGATAAGGTGTTCGAATAACGAATGCTCATTTGGATAATGCTTCATGGCTCAGATAATGTTGCATAAGATAGGATCAATGAAAACAACCCATGTCAAGATGTTCACCGTAAGCAAGCGTAAAGTGTACCAAAATTTTACCAAGATCAAGATAACTAAGATGATGGATGCAGATATATGCAAATGGATTGGATAAATGGTTCATGGATGAAATGGATTTATTATGGATAAGATGGATGGAATGCTCGATTTATTATGGATGGGATGATATGCTTTCATCAGAACTAGCGCACGTAGATGCTCGATTCCACACATGACGCCTGTTTGCCAGGTTTTCATCATGGTCTTGCCCAAAGCGCCACCGTAGTGGTTTTCACTAGAGGACGATTTTTTATCTTTACTATTGATCCTTTTTCTGATTTTTTTGGATTTTTTGCTTTTTTTAATTTTTTTGATTTTTCTGAAAGATTCATGCTGAACCACCTGGTGGTGTTGACGTAGATGCCTCTGTCATAATGTGCCATTGATATCCTGCCTGAAGGAGCTGCTTTGCTAAGATACGTGCACTTGAATGTAGCTTTTGGGATTCGTGATCTACTTCATTAATACCAGGGTTAACTCTGTCTCTGTGCGTACATCGCAATAGATTGCCTTTTGAATCCTTATGATGAAGGGTTGTTGCCAATACACGGTCAATGTAAGAATTGGATATTATGCGTGGGGGTGTGGATGGAGTGCATTTAGGGATAAGAGATGGATTGGTTGACAGTTTGGAACCTTTGACTCTCCAAACTTGGGAAGATGAGCAATGATGGGTGGATACAGAAGTGTGCGTGGAATTAGGACCAACTGCTTGATATACTTTGTATGTCGCTTGAGAAGCCTGCTTTTGATTTTGCGGACATCTTTGATGGATACCTTTCCCTCTTTTTGTTTGCCCCACAGTTTCTTTGACTGATGGAGTTTGATAGGGATAATCTTTCTTTGTATTCTTTGGTATCCATACGTATTTGATTTGTCCATTATGCTTTTCAACTTCTTTTGCTTTGATAACGTTCTTCGTACTTTGATTCAAATTTTTCCTTCGAAGTTGGTCCCAATTCATGGATGGGGTGATGGGTGGATGAAGAATCGTGACGTGGTTGGTTGTAGTATTGACACTAGCTTCATCATAAGGATTCTTCATGCTCCCTATGTTGACGTTTGCTTGAGATGAAGTTGCCCCCAGTGTGGTGGAAGTAATACCTTCATGCTTTGATTTTGCCTTTTCCAAGAGCTCTTGTTCAATAAGTGTTCTCTGATAGATGACCACCGTAGACGACATTATTTCCCTTTGTTGCTCTGCTATCTCTGAATGTTCTATCTGACTTGTTTCCTTGAGCGGATAATGATGGATATCTTTATTCATGATGTCCTCAGTTTGAGTTTGGGACATATTCGATCCTGATGTTGACAAATCCATTTGATTGTAGGAGTTAAGAATCTTCTCTTTTTGTGTAACAAAATCTTGTTTTAGATGAAGATCATCTACGTGTCCATCCATAGAAAGCATCTCAAGGGTAGATGGAGGAGTAAGTGCTATGTGGATGTGATCATCTTGCATGGATAAGAGAGTGTTCATTAGATTATTGTAGTATCTTGGAGATACAAATTCTTGATCTTGATTAATTTCGGAGTTGCTTTCGACATGCTTTGGATCAAGCTCTTGACATGGGTCAGTTTCAAAAAATGGTGCTTGGATATCTTCATTGGACATGGTAAGTGGTTCAACATCCTCAAGTGTCAAGTTTAGGGTTCCTTTAGTATCTGTAACCATGCAGTCAAAGGGGATCAACATGTTTTGAAAAGGACCATTGCTAGACTTTGGTGAAAGATTTTGATCATGCTTTGGAATAAATTCTTGAGATATGTCCTCTAACTCGTAAGGCGATGTAGAGACATTTTCAACATGATCATAGGTAAACTGATTGTGCATTATGTCAATAGGATCAAATAATCCCAACACTCCTTGAAAGAGATCACTAAAAAGTGGCTCTTGATGTATGGTGAGTTGATCATCGGATTGTGTAGATATATCTTCAATGTGCTCCTCGATGGAGAGGTTTTGATCATTGTTTTCGACAATTGCGATGGAGAGATTGTGAATGTCTTCGACCATAGCATCAAGTGATGTTGATATTTCTTGAATTGGCTCATTGTCGAGTTTTGTTGGTGGATTTTGATCGTGATTCAAAAGTGACTCTTGACATTTGTTGATTTGATCATTGGATGAAGTAAACGTGTGCTTAGTGATGGATTGATCTTGATCCTTGTTTTCAATAGTTGTCATCTTTTGTGTTTGTGCTCGTGTTGGTTGGGTAGCTTGAGAGGCTTGGGAAACTTGAAAGGATTGTTGCACTTGTTGAGCTTGTGTTGCTTGTTGTTGTTGCAGCGATGTTTGAGCTTGATTTTGCTGTGAAGCTTGAGAAGCGTGCGTGGCTATAGGCGCTTGCCGAATTGTTTCATATTGTTGGAGCAATTGTTGGTATGCTTTGAATGAAGCATTGTAATTGCTTACTTGGCTTAGTCGCAATGGTGGTGGTGGTGGGATTGAAATTGTGTTGGATGTAGTGACAAGTGTTTGAGATACGCTCGGAGCGATCATGGTAGTGAGGGGTTGAGATGTGATGGGTGTGATAGTGGCGTTTGGAATGATTGAAGGGATAGTGATGGTTGGAATGACCGAGGTGATAGGTCCTTGAGAGACCAAATTTTGATTTGGGATCAATGTTGTTTGATTAGATACCATCCATTGGTGTGATGTCGATGGTATACTCGAAGGATTTGTCGTGATGGTTTTATTGGCGTTATGTGGATTGATTTGGGTGGCGTGATTGGTGTTAGGTAAAGGGGGAATCCCTAAACCAAGGAATGATGTAGGTAATGGTGGTGGAGATTTCCCTTGGCGCAATGCCTCAACTATTTTGGAAAGTTCTGCAATTTGATCTCGCCAAATTTGTTCTTGATTTTGATTTTGACTCACTTGAGATAGTTGATTTGGCTTGTGTTCAAGTAGTTTTGGCATGCATGTTTGCGATTTTTGAATGGGATTATGGGAAAATTGACTTTGGATAATGTTCTGATTTGGCATGATAGGATGAACAATGTTGGTATTGGGAATCATTTTTCCAAAGGTTTCCGAGTTAGGATTCATGTTTCGAAAAAATGCATTTGGTACATCCACATTTGGTTTGTAGGGATTTGGTGGAATGATGTTGCTCGTTTGAAGACTCATGTATTGATTGTTTGGAGGATAGACTTGTAAGTTTGGACTTTGATTGAAATCTATCATGGGGAGATGTGTTCCAAAATTCAGATTGGGCATACCCACACTTGTTGTACCATTGACATTTGTCGAAGGAAATGATCCTATGCATGGATTTTGATAATTGATAGGCATTGCAAGGCTTTGAAGATTCAACTGATTTGGATTACCCAAGATGTATGGATCAAGTTATATTCCATGTTCTTCTTGTGTTTTGACCTTGTTATGAAAGTGACTTCTAAGGTTCTTAGGACCAATGGCAAGATGGAGGATGAAAGGTGGATGATATGAGTGATGAACGTTTAGGAACTTTGAATCAATGCTAGACTTAGGGATTTTGATTTTGATTTTTGATGTGGATGATGAACTTGTAAACCCTAAGATGTTGGATGTTATCTTAGGATGAACTTGTTCAAAGGATGGTTGATAATTTAACTAAGTGTGCATGGAAGGATTCATCCAAACACACCTAACTAAACAAATGATTTTGATTTGGTTTGGAAATGTACCCAAGTCTAGGTAATGATGTTTTCAAAGCTTTTAAAGTTGTTTGGATGGATGGGTTGATAAATGTTTGAATGGATGATGGAAGTTTTGATGATCCTAAGAGACTTAGAGAGACTTTGTTGACTAGGCCAAGGTATTGAAGAACACACTTTTCTCTAAGAGCAATCAAAAGACCAATATGACCAAAAGATATCAAGCACATGTGTGGGGTCCAATTCGTTATCTTTGCTTAATGAGTACTTTTTACCACAAACACTCTTGATTAAAGTTTCAAAGTAAGATGTCCAATGTCTAAATTCCTTTTCTTCCCACAAAGTGTTGTGTGGGAGTTCCAAGAAATTGAGGCAAAGGGATTTCCTATTGTTAACCCTAGTTAGAGCAAATGACGATATAAATTCAAGTGATGAGAAACCTCTAAGGACATAATCCCAAGGGAAGGCAACAACACTTAAATTTGTCAAAAGGTATTTGCTCTATCAAAAGGGGTTTGAAATTTGCATGATCATGTTTAAGTGTTTGTTTGCAAAATGTTTTCGAATACACACTGTGTTTTCAAACAAAGAATAATTACAAGCCCTAAGTGGATGTGATAGAATGTCATTGAGTCCCCACCTGGATGTGCATCCAGCTACTTACTTTTAGCTGATGGTTAGATGTTTGACCCCACCTGCTCCTCCACCAAGACTCACTTACCTGGCAGCCCCAAGCATCAACACCTATAAAACTCCCATGGCATGCTTCATCTCTACTAAGTTTATGGTAATTAGGGCTAAGTTTTAACGACCGTTTTGCACCAAACAAACAGATTTAAGGATTTTGGAAAATTCTAAATTACAGGTTCTAGTAAGGACTTTCCGCTCGTGAGGGAGTTGACCCTAACGTGGCAAGAGTCCCTTTCTAGATCCATCTTGTCGGAGCCAACCTCACAGTGACAAGTATGCTTAACCAAAATCCTCATTTATATCCCGAAGGAAATACTCTTGGGCTTTAGAGTGTTACCGGTTGAGTCAAGCCGCTGGGTGAGTACTTTTTCCCAAGGCGTGCCCTCTTAAGATAAACAAAAGCGAAAGCAAAGACAATAACCAGAACTCGATCGATCTTTGATGGCAATTAAAAAAGAACTAGAATGTAATGGGGAAAATGCCCCTTTACTCATTCTCAAGCATAAGATGTTCAATTTTTAAGCCCAAAATTGAAGTGTTTCAAAGCAATAAAATGTATTTTGAGTGTTTCTCTTGCACCCTAGATCGCACGAAGCGCAAGGGGAGAGGATACGTACTCAAAAGACAATCACACAAATCAAACACTTGTTCGTTTTACACCCTTCAAAGCAATTGTGAATTCGTTTTAAGCACCAAATGAAATATGAGGATTGCTTGTTCAATTTTTAACCCAAAACGAAATCTAGTAAGTGTGTTCTAAGATTCGTTTTAAGTCCTTTGCAATGAAAAATAATTTGTTCGTTTTAGCCCCAATTGAAAACTAATGTTCTAAAATGAAAAGGAAAACAATTTCGTGAAGTGTTGATCAAACACTTAAAGTGTTAAAAAACACATTGTGTTTTCAAAGAAAAAAATCTTCCCCTCCTTTCGTTTTCGTTTTGTGAAGTAGTTTTAAAGTGTTAAAAAACACATTGTGTTTTCAAACAAAAATCTTCCTCCTCTTTTGCTTTGCACATTTTCGCCTTCGTTGTTCGTTTGTACCTTCGTTGATTTTCAGCTTTGTACCTATTAACACGAAAAATTAAAGTTAGGCATGTATTACAAAAACGATAACACAAAACAATGTCCACTATTTTGAGAAAACGAAATTGATTAAGCCACACATGAGTTCTTTATGATGAGAATTGACAAAATCAATTGACTCAATAATAAAAGATATCATAAGCTATCCTATCATACCACTAAGTCAATAAAAAAAATCAATCTAAAAAATAAGATGCTTAGATTGAAAATAGAACCAAACATAAAGAAAAGAAAAAAAAACTTTTTCCCGCAGCATAGGTTATCACCAATTTCAAAATAAAGTGGGCGCCAAAATGCATCGACAACAGTTCAAATTCAAAATAAAGTGAATCATAGATTCATGCATTTAAAATGGACGTTCACATCAACATCAATCCTCTATATTTCCCCAGTGTACTTTTCTAGTAAAGTTCTGTCTGTCAGACTGCACACATTCATTTATCTCCTCGCTGGATTCATGCATTAAATGTAATATCTGTATCGAGCTACAATAGACATGATTTAAAGCACTCAATCTGAGATCCAGCGTGATTGTAGGATCAATGATTTTTTTAGAACTTTCAAGCAAATGCAGTTGACAATCACGCCTACACTCCTCGCCATCGATGTCAGGCATGGCAAGACGTCAACCCTGGCATTTTAACTGCAACAACCCTGTCAGATGAATGTAAAACATAGTAAAAGCATAGACATGGTGCGTGAACTGTTTCCTAATAAATGTGAAAGCATAGACAATGTGTGAAAACTGTTTCCTAATAAATGCGGCAGCATAGACAAGGCGTGACAACTGTTTGACAGAAAAATAAAATTAAAAAAAATGGTGGAAGCATGGACAAGATATGCGAACTGTTGACAGTGGCGTGGAAGCGTAGACAAGGTGCGTGAAATGTTGGACAGTCTGCCTGACAGAGATATACAAAATGCCTTGAGCAGATGTTATTTCATGGAATGCCATGGTTGCAGGCTATGCGTGGAGTGGGCTTGTTGAAAAGGCCATTGAGGTTTATAAGCAAATGCAGTTGGCAGAATTAAAGCCAACCTCCGCAACATTTGCCAGCATCATTTCAGTCGGTGCCAAAATGGGAGCTTTAGAGCAGGGTATAGACATCTATTAAGGCATAGTCGATAGTGGGTTTTTGTCAGATGTTATAGTTTCACGTGCTCTGGCAGACATGTATTCAAAATGTGGGAGTCTACAAAAGGAAAATGGAGCCGTTCGACCAAATGCCTAAAAGAACTGTTATTTCATGGAATGCCATGATTGCAGGTTATGCACAAAATGGCTTTTTTTTGCAAGGATGCTCTTGAACTCTTTGAATTAATGAAACAATCTTGAACTCTTTCAATAAGCAAACCAGGGATATTGTCGCTTCTTTCAACACTGTTAAATCGGGATGCGCCCAAATACTATCAGATCACAAGCACAGAGATTCCATGCATGGCCGCCCTTGTTATTTCGATTGACTTGTATTGGAAGTAGCGATGCCCAATATACATCTATGAACTTGTAACTGATGTGGTTGTCAACACAGCAAATGGATTATGCACGGCTGACAAAAATGTAGACATGAATAAGATTTACGGCTCTGTAGATTCTGGAGTAGCAGCTAACCGGAACCAAGACATTGACTCATGTGAACCTGAATTATTGATTGAGACAAGTGGACAGAAAATTGAAATGGAAGAAAAGCATCCTGTCAGTGGTGAATTATCATTTAATGTGTCTGAAGACAATGTAAAAGACACTAAAGAAGAAAATGATGAAAATTGTGAACTTCTGCCACAATCGTCTATCACTCCTGTTGCTCTGTCAGATGAGAAACAGCCAGCTGTGGAGAAGAGTGCGGGATCCAATTTTGAACAAGTCACCACAGAACCGCGTGGAAGGGATGTGGTACATGTGGAGGTAGTTAAAATAGGGAATCCTATGTGTAAAACAGAAAATCCATTCAAAGATACAGATTGAAAAGGCACAAAGCTTTGAGTTTATTTGCACAAAGACAAATACTGTTCTTTCCTACCCAATGCACAAATCAATGTAAATAACACAAAGCACAATGAACACACATTGAACCAATACATTAACATCCGCCTGTGCTTTATCTATGAACAAAAACAAAGATTTGACAGGTTGCACAATGCTTGGAGTTTATTTGAACAAAAACAAAAACTTTGCACTAATCAATCCAGCCCTCCTTCTAGCGCCATAATGTGAGAGGTAAAACCTTTCATTTATCATAGATTGACAAATATGGCATAAATTTATCAATGTTGAACAAATGAGATAATCCCTCTCCCTATGAAATTATTGAGCAAGCATAAAAGAAATAACGACATCAAACTAACATAAAATCATAAGCAACATAAGCATGACATTTATTCCTAAACTACTCAAACACCATCTCATAGGGGGATTGGTGCTACTTTGATGTGGAAAGTAGCCCTTTCCCAACCCCTTTAGATAAGCTAATGATAATGATGGACAAGATCATTTCTCCAATGAAGAAAGTGACCTTGCATGAGATGTAGATGAAATTGTTAAGATTGTGGAGTGGATGAACAAAATCAGATCTCCATGTGAAGAGAGTGACTTTGCATAAAGATTGTGGAGATTGTGAAGGATTTGCTTGAGGATGATGCTTGTATTTAAAGATTTTCAAAATGTTGAATGTTGAAGAGGGACCAATGTGGGATAAAAATCAAGCCAATGATAGAAGGACACTTGTCACCATGTGATTGATGGATGTGTGTGCAAGATTTGGGAAGAGTGCCCAAGAGGGGGAACTTTTGAATTCAAATTTTGCCATAAATGCTGAGAGGGGGACAAGGAAAAACAGCAATAAATGCCCTGTTTGACTTGTCATGTTGAGAGAAAATGATGTTTTTAATAAATCAATAAAATTGATTTATTGTGCAAGTGGCTAGGTCTAGATAATGCAAGTGGGATGTGATTAATATTAGATTAGGATTAGATTAATTTAATGATGATTATGTTGATTAATGCTGATTAGGTGAGTTGACATTTTGGACTTTGATATTTTGATTTATTTAAATCAGAAAATGATGGAAAATGTATGATTTGGATTTGATTTAAGTAAAGTCCTGATTTATTGGATGAATGGAATATGATTATGCATGATGTAATTTTAACATGTCTACAGAAAGATATCGGAATGGAGTATCAAGCAATAGATGCATGTCCCAATGATCGTATTATATATCATAAAAAATAGGAATTTGTAACATAATGCCCGGAATGTCATATCAGTAGATATCAAATAGATCAACTAACAAAAAAGGTGTCTCGCAAGGTTCTTCATTATATTCCCATTATTCCACGTATGCAACGATTATTTAGGTGTGAAAGCTTAGCGCAATTTATGGACTACCATGCATAGAATAGAAGTGGAGATGACATTCTTTGAATGCCTATGGATGGTTCTGCATTTAGGGACATGGAGGAAAAATGGCCACACTTTAAAGAAGAACCTCATAATCTCAGGCTTTCATTGGGAGCAGACGGTGTCAATCCATTTGGAGAGCTACGATCTATTTACTCGATCTGGCCTATTTTTGTTATCAACAATAACATTCCTCCATGGATGTCAATAAAGAGGGAGCACATACTGTTGTCAATGATTGTTCCAGGTATTTGTTTACATCAATTTTATTTAACATAGTAGCATCTCATTTGTCTTATTTGTTGCATAATGACTTATATTTTTTTTATTCAATAGTCATGTACATTAATTTATATATATTGTAGTAAAGTGGTTATAATAATTATGTAATGTTTATGTTCATTATTCAACTAGGTAAGTACCAAGTTAAAGATATGAATGTATATATTGAGCCTCTTATCGATGAGTTACTAAACTTATGGAATGGCGTCACTATGTATGACATCTCTAGACCAATAGGACAAAGACAATTTCAATTCCATGCAATGCTTGTATGGACAATTCATGATGCCCCAGAGCTAACACATTTTTGTGGTATGTTATAACGTTCGATTGCACTTTAACAATATATTAATTTGATGAAGTAGATATCATGCATGTTTTTAAAATAATCTATTCATTATATATAATTATAAAAATTGACATATTTAATCCAATTATATATGATCTTGCAGGTCTTCAAACAAAGAAAAATTTTGCATGTCCAATTTTTGGTCCAAAGATGAAATCTCGTCGTTCAACAAGTTTAGGAAAGTAGGTGTTTGATGAGTATAGGCACTTCCTCCATAGAAATCATAAGTATCAAACTACTAAAAAACATCTTTTCAATGGAAAAGAGGAGACTACATCAAAACCACGAAGAATGACACATCGCCTATGGAAGTTGGAATATAATAGAATTAATTGTCAAGATTATACATCGGATCAAATTGTTTATCTATCATATATGATATGTTTTGAATTTATATTTTTATATTGTGTTGTGTTTGCTCATGTTTTAATTGACAATGATTGTTGTTAATTTGTTTAACTTATATGCTTCATGAAGGTCGTCAAGACATTAATGGTTGGCTTCCACAGGGAGTAAAAAGTTATCCTAGACAATTTAGTAGGTGGCCCTACTATGAGCAGCTACAAATTGTGCATTTGTTTGATACATTGCATATCAGAAAGAATATAATAGAAACGTTATGGAAAATATTGGATGGCAGGCATGACAAAGAAAAAATTGTCAAAATTTGTAGTGGCATTCAGGAATCCAATCATGCAATGAAAAATGTCATTCAATTAAATAGCGATGGAGAAAAAATTAATATAAGTGCCCTTCCTTGGTTATTAACAGAGCAGCAAAGCAATGTTATAAAAGAAGTTATACTAAAAATTTGATTTCCCACAAGATTTGTTACAAACATAAACAATATAATAACAAAGAAAGGCGAATTTGGGTCAAGGATGAAAATGCATGATTGGCATACCTTCATTAAGGTAATTACTCTGGTATATTATATACATTTGTATAATGCATGTACTTTTCAATGTATTTTGTTTACTACTTTTGGAAAAATAATGAAAAGATCATTTTATAATTTTTGCAATACATTCTACCTCTATCTCTCCCAGACAACTTTGACAACAATGTCAAGCAAGTTATATATGATCTTGGAAAATACATGAGGTAAGTAGTGATATTTATTCAATTCGTTGTACACATCTTATAATTGTCATTTGTTTTACTTGTTATGTAATATACTGTATACTTTTGTTAAATCTCGTTAATATATTTGCACCTTGAATCACTTGTAGATGGTTGTCATCTAAAGAAATCCATAAAGAAGAGATAAATTATTGGAAGAGAAAAATTCCTCATCTAATGTGTGAAATGGAAAAATGTCTACCTTTGACATTTTTCAATGCACAAGAACAAAACCTCATACACTAAGTTGACGAGATTGAATTGTGTGGACCTGCACACAGAAGGTCAATGTGGATGGTTGAGAGGCACTTGAAATTTTTGAAGGATTTGGTTAGACAAAGAGAACATCCTAAGGGTTCTATTGTGGAGGGATATATGGTATACCAGACCATGGTGTACATTAGTGAATATCTTCCTAAGTTTGCAACAAAGATCCACGTAGATCACATTTGAGATCCCAACTCCATTAACAAATTCGAAGGGGAGTACCTGATGGGGAAAGGTAGATTTACGAAAGTGAGAGGTAATTATAAGATGGTCATGGAGATTAATTGGAATACATTTTACATATGTTTTTTTATGTATATTGTAGTTATTTAATTTTTAATCTTCAATATACATCAATTATAAATTAAGGTCGTATACTGTGGTATTTATCTAATTATATGTCATTTGTGAATTTCATTTTTTTGTATACAGTTGGTTGAGAGTGGGATGCACTACATTTGTACATCACAAACAATCTCGATTGGATGATGGCATGGATTGAACGATGTCAAGAATCTGGTCGTGCATTAACATGGGAAGGTGTGGCTTCATTGGTTAAAGAAGCCCATTGTAATGGAGATTCCAATGTTACACAAAGGGAAATTGATTTAGCATATGGTTTAAGAGATAAGCAGGTACGTATAAATATATTAATCACCCATATTACTTAATTATTTTCAATTATATTGATGTATATATATGTTGAGATTGTTTTCTTTGCATACATTCGGCCAAGAATAAATATGTTTATCAACTGACGATATTGCAATAATTTTATACATGTTTGACATATTCTAGGTGAAACACCACAAGGCTATGTGGTGCAATGGTCATAAATTTTGAATCAAAATGTTGGATGACATGAAGAAAACATGTGATTCTGGTATAAGTGTAGTCTTTCAGGTGACTAATGTTTCATCTAGAAGCAACATACATCTAGAAGTCTTAGAAAATCGATACTATGGGATTTTGGATGATATACTTGAGTGTGACTTTAAGTCCTTCAGATTAATTTTGTTCTTCATCCTATGGTATAGGCTACGATTGAATGAAAATGATCCTGAGAGAACTGTTATTAAACATGATAATGGATTTACCATGGTTAATACAAGGTTGATCGAGCGAGCTGGAAATGAGCCCTATGTTCTTCCAAGACAATGTGAGCACTTTTTTTACTCAAAGGTTCTAGGTAAACTGGGTTGGTCATTTTTTGTTAGACATGATCCAAGAGGAAGGCCAGTAAAGTATAATGTGGTGGAAGAAGAAGATACCAAAGAACTAGAAGATTATGTAGATGATGAACAGGATCAATAGTTAGTTGATGACATCCCTGATGAAGATGTCGAAGAGGAGGAACTAGATCATGATGATGTAGGAGTTAATGTTCATGAAGATGATATCTGTGTGTATGATGACATTATCGAAACTAATATCGATAATGATGATGATGATGATGATATCACCAATCCTTACAATGTCGAATATGGATCGGATGATATAGACAAAGAGTTGGATGAAGAAGAAGATCAATGACATTGAAATGTATGAGTTATGCGATTATATTATCTATTTGATATTAATTTCTTGATAGAATTATATTTGACTTATGTGGTTACATAATTAATTCATGATGTTTTTAATTTTTATGCATTACATAATTAATTTAATGATGTACTTTTAATGTTTGAAAGGTCAAAAAATTGAAAAATTTCAATAGTGATGTTAACAACCTTGAAATTAGTGTGTTTTATGTTTCATGTGATCATAAAAGATTAAAAAAGTCAATTGTAGAGGTGGTTTTTCAGTGGTTGATGTGTAAAGGCCTTTAAAAGGCATAAAGTGATCATCGTAATGGTTGTTGATGGTTGAGGATTTAAAATACAAGCTCTTGGCATTTGAGAATCTGTATTTTTTTTAAAAATTTCAGTATTTTTCCTCTTATGCAACACTGTACAGTCACATGTAGCCATATTTTTATGTGAAATCAATTCTAGGTCGTGAAGATATGTGTTAGCTTTTATTTGAATCTGATTTAAGGGCTTAAGGCGTTGATTTGAGTTAGAAAGCTTCATTTCTTTGCATACAACCCAGTTACCCTATTTTTGAGGGTTTTGTAGTCCAAACATGATATAAAGGGGCTCTTACACTTTTTATGATTATTGTATCTTGTGTAAGAGGCACCATGGATATTTTTGTAATTGTAGGATGCATGAATAGGGTGTAGGATGAGAAATAAAGAAGGTGTAGTTGTCCTCAAGAGTTTTGTGAAGAAAAGCATGTGAAATGAGAGGTACTTTCTAGCCCGATGCTTGTTTGCTCCTTCATTTTCTATAAGAAGGATTTCAAGGCCGAAAGTATGGGTTAGCAAGTTAGATATTTTTTGGTCAAGTCTAGGTAGAGTTGCAGAGAAAATTGAAAATTTTGATGGTTTTAAGGAAAATGCAATTTAGGTTTTGAGTCATTCTGTAGTAGGTTTTCAATTCATGGGTATTCGATGTTTTATGACAGTTCTAGCATTTGAATTGAAATGATTAATTCAAACTCATGTCTCTCCATTGTACATGCATATCTGAATTTTGAATAAGATAATCAAGGGTTGTCTCGTTCATCTCACTCTTGTGGTGTGTATTATTTATGTTTTGGCTTTAATTCAAGGAATTAATTAAAATGCTTGAATGGGATTGTAGGTGGATATGTTCTGTATAAGCATTTGATAAGTAGTAGTGGGTTAGAATACATGTTGATGAAATTGTAAAGCAATGTTCTCAAGGATCTTATATGTTATGTGTTAAATTTGTCATAAACCCTTAGATGTTTATGAATTTCACTCCCTCAATGGATATATGGCACTGATGTAGGTTGCACTAATTTGTATGGTTTAGTATTTTGTTTGTCTTTCCCTAGCACTTGCTAAAAATTTCAAATAAATGACTATTTTACACTGTGGAATGTGTTGTAGTTATCTCATGCTCTAAATAGTTGATATTACTTATGAACTGCCAATTCTATTCAGTATTATGCTATTATGTTGAGCTATTAAATGAGATTATCTATTGTTGTTAAAGTTGTTTACGATAATGGTGCAGAGGTTGTAAATGCATTAAGGGATCACCCTCCTGGGTCTTGTAGAGCCCAAAGTGTAGGAGGTCTTTAAAATCCTCATCAGCTCGTCCAATTCCTTCAAGCTTCCCTTGATTGGAATTGGAAATTCCATAGGTAAATTAGAAGACCAACCTGGTTATAGTAAAAACAAACAATAGGTAGAGGGGAGAGAGATAGAGGGATTTAATGAGAGAGAGAGGGAGGGAGTGGCAAGGAGATAGAGGGTAGACGGTTAAGGGTAGAGGGGAGGGAGATAAGAGTAAGTGAGAGAGAGAGGGGGTGGAGGGTGGAGAGGGAGGGAGGAGGATGGAGGGAGAGGAGATAGAAGGTAGTGGAAGGGTGGAAGGGAAGAATGGAATGGAGGAGGGGGAGATAGAGGACAAGGAAGGAGGGAATATGGGGTGGAGAGAGAGAGGAGAGGAGGGGAAGGGAAGAGGGGAAGAAGGAGAGATAGAGACCCAAGAGATGGAGTGGTCCTAGGGACGAGAGGATCCTGGATGAGAGAGAGAGGGAGGGAGGGAGATAGATGAGGAGAAAGGGAAGCAAGGGGTAGAGGTAGAGGGTTTTACAAGGAAAGAAAGGGATGAAGGAATGGTAGAGGACATGGATGGAGTGGAGATAGAAGAGAGAGAGGAGGGAGATGGAGAGAGAGAGAGAGGGGTTTATGGTTTAAGGGTTAAGGAAGGTGAGACATAGAGAGAGATGAGAGAGAGAGACCCAAGAGGGAGAGAGGGTGGAGGGTTTGCCATGGTTGGGTAGAGGGAGAGATAGAGGGATCTGGAGAGGGAGGGAGAGATAGAGTGAAGGCAGAGGGCAGAAGCCACCCAGTTAAGGGCAGGAGGGAGATAAGAGTGAGAGAGAGAGAGAGACCCGAGAGAGGGAGAGTGGGGGCAGAGGGTGAGACTTGAGAGAGAGAGGAAAGAGGAGGAGTGGGAGAGAGAGATAAGGGGTAGAGGGGTTAAATGTAGAGGTGGTGAGGGTTTAAGGGTTTAGAGTTTAATGGTTAAGAGCAAGGGTTTAATGGTTAAGGTTAAGGGTTTAGGGGTTTAGGGGCTTAGGGGAGAGGGGAGATAGATAGATGGAGTGAGAGAGAGAGAGAGAGACCTGAGAGGAGTGGGGAGGGAGAGACTTGAGAGAGAGAGAGAGGGTAGAGGGTTTAAGGGTTTGGGGGTTTGGCGTTATGGGTTAATGGTTTAGGGTTTAGGTTATGGGTAGTGATGAACTTCAAAGTTTTGTTCTTTGTGTTCCCATTTATCCCGCCTTTATGTCTCTCGGGTCATCTATGGTGTTTGGGAAAAGCCTAAGGTTGGGGTTTTACCTTCGTCTTCATGTAAAACCCTAGTGTTCATATTACACCCTTGGATGGGATCTATTTGGCCGTTACTTTTTGGGAAGGTTTTAAAATAACTTAAGCCCCATTGCTTTGTCTAGGTTGGGCCCCCTTTTTTTTTATCATTTTATTTCCTTCACCTAATTTAAATTTTCCTCAGTCTTTTTTTGGTCCTGTATTCCCTCATTAAAACAACTTATGTCATTGTTTTTCATCGGCCTAGTGATGTCCCCTTATTCCTTTAAGGGAGAGGGCCTAGTAGTCATGCAGGCTAACTTTCTCAACATGTAGCAATTGACTGGAATATTGTAGAACCTTAATTTTTTTTTAAATGTAGACTCGTCTCTTATTTATCTATAACTAAGTTTTGGAGGTGTGACTCATCATGCAACTCACCACATCGGAAAATCTCTTGAGAAGTGTCTAAAATTTGACTTTTTAAAGGTTCGACCAAAACTTAATCATGGAACCCCCAATAGTTGAACCAAAAAAATATCATTTGTTGCTTGTAGAATATGATATTTTTATTTAAATTAAAATTAATATACAACCTAAGTGGACCAAATACTTATTGATAACCATAAATCTTTGATATCTCTACCTTTTATATTCAACACATATGGAATAATAGTTGAACACAAAAAATCTATTTGTTATAAAAACAACACATAATTATTTAAAATACAACTTATATTGAACAAAAATGGACCAATAGTTGAACACTAAAACTTTTTGAAAATCCTTCACATTTAATGGGAAAATTCATGTTATTTATTGTGCTCACCTTTTATATTTGTGATAGGACAAACTATTAATATAAAATTATCCAATGCTTGTACATTGCTACCCCAATTGTTGTACACATAAGAACAATATTTTTTCACTATGATATCAATACTTGTTTAAATGAGTGTCTTATTTTATTAAATGAGCATTTTATTTTTTAAATGATATACTTATAGTGGAGAGTTGTGATATTTTATTTGAAACAAAAAAATACTTATTTCACTTCTTCATGAATGTATTTATGTTTTTTTCATATAACATTTAGAGGTTCTCATGTGTTCAAGTATGGGTCCATTTTTTATCAACATTTGGTTTTTTCTTTATTTACATTCAGACTGTTTATTTACAATATATAGTATAAATATGTGGTAATAATGGGTATTATCATCACGATTGAGAGCACGACTATTGGACCCCGCACAACTACTGGGCCATCTCCCCTAATAAATATTTTTATTTTGCAGAGGGACAAGTTCACATGGCTGTAGATCAATCGTCATGTGATCTCAGTCGTTCCCCACCATCCCACAATGACCCCACCACACTATCTTTGTTGATCGCGATATCATGGGTGAGCACCACATGTCTCATCTGGTGAAGCTGAAGGAATGATAAATACTTTGATTCATCTTTAATACATTATGTTGCGGGTTACTAAAGCAATTATAAGATGCATGTGTTTTAAACCAATGGAGATGTTATAATCTTGGTAGAAAGGTGCTTAATGGCTAATAACAAGGTTGGCAACTGTGTTGAATGAACAGGATTGTCGATGGTTAAGATCCATGGTTGCCCGCCATCGCATGATCAAATGTTGTGAGGTCTTTATTGATTACGATATCATGGGCGGGCGCCACGTGGATCTCCTTGGCAATGAGTAGTGTGGTGGGCCCCTTATTGCCACGATGAAGACTATGTCAATTTACTTTGAAGACAGTTGCCTGATGATCTCACCAAGGTGAAGGATCAACGGCTAATATTTGAATCTACATCAAATGCGATTAGAGTCATTCGTGCAGTGCGTGAGTAAGCTTTAATAGCGGCCATGACATCTACCGCCATGGCTTCATTGAAATAAAGCAACTATTCTCCTGCTTTTGGTATCACAAAGCATTCAAAACATCTTAAATGGGGATTGTCGATGGATATGTTATGTATAATGATTTGATAAGTAGTATTGGGTTAGAATACATGTTGATGAAATTGTAAAGCAATGTTCTAAAGGATCTTATATGTTATGTGTTAAATCTGTCATAAACCCTTAGATGTTTATGAATTTGACTCCCTCAATGGATATATGACACTGATGTAAGTTGTACTAATTTTTATGGTTCATTATTTTGTTTTTCTTTACCTAGCGCTTGCTACAAATTGCTAATCAATGACTATTTTACACTGTGGAATGTGTTGTAGTTATCTCATGCTCCAAATAGTTGATATTACTGATGAACATCCAATTCTATTCAATATTATGCTATTATGTTGAGCTATTAAATGAGATTATTTGTTGTTGTTAATGTTGTTTACGATAATGGTGCAGAGGTTGTAAACGCATTAAGGGATCACCCTCTTTGGTCTTGTAGAGCCCAAAGTGTAGGTCTTTAAAATCCTCGTCAATTGGTCCAGGTCCTTCGAATTTCCCTTGATTGGAATTGGAAATTCCATAGGTAAATTAGAAGACCAACCTAGTTACAATAAAAACAACGAGCAGGTAAAGAGGAGAGAGATAGAGGGAGGGAGGGAGTGGGAGAGAGATAGAGGGTAGAGGGGAGGGAGATAAGATTTAGTGAGAGAGAGAGAGACTTGAGAGAGGGAGAGGGGGTAGGAGGGTGAGACTTGAGAGAGAGAGGGAGTGAGGGAGGGAGTGGGAGAGAGATAGAGGGTAGAGGGTTTAAGGGTTTAGAGTTTAAGGGTTAATGGTTTAGGGTTTAGGGTTAAAGGTAGAGGGTTTTGATTTGTTTTTTACATTCTAACCAAGTTGGTCTTCTAATATACCTATGGGATTTCCAATTCCAATCAAAGGCAGCTCAAAGGACCTAGACCAACTGACGAGGACTTTAAAAATACTCCTACACTTTGGGCTATGCAAGACCTGGGAGGGTGATCCCTTAATTTTTTTACAACCTCTGGACCAATATCATAAACAACATTAACACATAATAGATAATCGCATTGAATAGCTCAACATAATAAGATAATATCAAATAAAATTGGTTGTTCACCGATAATATCAACTATGTGGAGCATGAGATAACTACAACACAATCCATGGTAAAATATAGTCATTAATTTGCAATTTGTAGCAAGCTCTAGGAAAAGAAAAACAATTATTGAACTACACAAATAAGTACAACTTAGATCAGTCCTGTATATCCATTGCAGGAGTCAAATTCATAAGCATCTAAAGGTTTATGACAGATTTAATACATAACATATAAGATCCCTGAAAATATTGCATTACAATTTCATCAGTATGCATTCTCACCCAATACTAATCAAATCCTTATACAGAACATATCCACCTATAATCCCATTCAAACATTTTAATTAATTCCTTGAATTAAAGCTAAAATAAGTATTATACACACCACAACAGTGAGATGAATGAAACAACCCTTAGTCATCTTATTCAAAATTTGGATATGCATGTACAGTGGAGAGACATGAGTTTGAATTTATCATTTCAACTCAAATGATAGTATTGTTATACAACATTAAATCCCCATGAATTCAAAACCGATTATAGAATAACTCAGAACCTAAATTGTATTTCTCTCTAAAACCATCAGACTTTACAATTTTCTCTACAACTTCACCTAGACTTGACCAAAAATTATCTAACTTGCTTACCCGTACTTCTGGCCTTGAAATCCTTCTTATAGAAAATGAAGGAGCAAATAAGCATCGGGCCAGAAAGTACACATGTCACCAGCCAGTTAGCACACCTGGTGATATTCCAAAAATTGTTACAACATCCATCACCTTGGAGAATATTCTTGTTCATCATGTCAGCTAAGAAAAGTTGATGCAACAACAAAAAACCACAAGAAACTCGCATCAAGAATGCCATCAAAGCAAAACTGGAAACCATTGTAACCACAGCATCCAATTTACCACCTGTTATTAATCCATTCCTTTTACTCTTCCTCAGTAAAATATTTAGTTACCCATTTATGGTATTCTTCATCAGTCGACCAATAAAAACTAATCACCTCATTCACCTTGGCATTATAAGGTGTGTATTTTACCACTACCTGATTTGAATCTCTTTCAAAAGCTTCCTAAAATGAGTAGGTACTAATGATTTTATCCATACAGCTCACCAACAAGTCATAATCTAAGTCATCACAAATTAATTTAATTTGATCATTGATGACTTCACTTGCTTGATCCTGCCACTGCTGGATTGACCTGATTTTCCCCTACTCATCAATTATATCTGGTAACAATGTGTTATGCCAATCATAAAAAATTTCACCAATTCCCTGATCTTCCAACTCAAATCATCTGGTAGGGTCTGAAAGCCTTACAATGATTTAACCAACACTTGAGTAGGCTTTAATGATTGGGGCCTATTATTTGTATCAAACCTTGAAGCCTTATACATGACATCCAAATCACTAGCCCTAGGGATCCAATTTTCAATCAATGGTATCACTACTTCCTGATCCCTATCAATATTCTTTATTGCATCTAACAGTAAATAATATAAAGAATGTATAGATAGCAATTTACTATCAACCTTTTCATTTAAATGCCTCAAGACAGTAGTAACAATCTCCTTTTTCTTTGAAAGAGATCCTTCCTCACTTACCTTCAATGATGTATGCAATTCATGAATTCTTTGCAAGAGCTGCTTCTTTGTAGGATCAACAAAGCAATTTGTTTCTTCATCAATTTGTTCTAAAGGAGGGGTGAGAGAAAGATTCTGATTGGGAAACCTTGGTGTGGAAACAATTGGAGAAGTAGGAGGCACTAACCCTGCTGTGGAAGGTAATGTACTGGTCCCTGGAGCACTTGATGTCTCCCCAATTTGTTTATACCTAAACCTTTCCACCTCAGTCTACAACTCAAAATTCCTCTGTCACATCTTGTTGTATTTCTCAATCAAAAGGTTATACTTCTCCATTAGGCTATTCTTTTTAGCCTCCTCCCTTTCAGCAGTATTTTGGGCCAATTTGGCCCCATTCACAGTCAAATTAGTGGCCTTAGTTGTTGAGGTCTCTGAAGCTCTCTTTATTATTAATCCTCCTCTAAAATTTGGATTAATATTTGTAACATTTGGCTTTATTCCTTGAGGGACCAATGCCTAAATTTCCAAAGTTTCATAGTCCTCACTAAAGGAAAAATCTTGCAATGCTGCCCTGACTTCTTCTTCAGAGTCTTGCAAAGAATGCTTGGACTTTAAAATAGCATTAAATGCTATAGCATCTGCAATGTCCCATTCAAGAAGAATTAACACACCAGCCTGACTCACCAGTCTTCTTCCCTCTTCAAGAGTGATGTTCTTAATTTCTCCATTAATTTAGCTTTTACCTCCTCATCATTATCCTGGTTTGACCTATTAGGCCTTAGTTCTCTTCTCTTCTTACATTTCTCTTGGTATTTTTCAAATTTCATCCTCCATACCAATTGCAAGAATATAGGAGTTTTTACAAATGTATTGTCATCTAGAAACTCCTTACATGCTTCCATTCTTGCATCTTGTACACATTTTCCTTTCATATCTAAATCAGATAGAACCAATTCAGCTGGCCTAGGAGGGGAAGGCATACCAATCTGCATGTCCTGATTAGTAACAATAATTTCATCCATCAGATCCTCCTATGGTTGATCAATTCTTTGTCTTTTAGGGCTTGTATCGGATGGTGGTGATGAGGGACTGTCTTCTGGTGACGATTCTAAATCAATGATTTTAATTACCCCAGGCACTTTGAATTTTGGACCTGGTTCTGAAGGAAACTTCATTATTTCCTTTCCTTTTTTGTCCACTTCCTCTTCATCACTGCTATCTGTAATCAAGGGATTTCTTTTAGGTTTGATTAGGAGTGTTAGCAATAAATCATAAATGACAATGAAACCCAAAGATCTTACAAAACATAAAGGAAGTAAAATACAAAATGATTATACCTGATCGTCGATACCTCCATGATTCACTTTTGTAATACCTTCTTGCTTGCTGGATGATGTTGCCCTCAGATTCGTCATACGAGCAATCTGCAAATGCCTAAGTCCTACACCAAGCTTTGAAGGATTTATGCTATGTCTAAATGCCTATGCCTATTACTATAATTGTCAATGTCTATGCCTAAACAAATGCCAAGACTTGATCAAATGACTATAATGAATATTGAAATTACCTATGAAAATAAGTGTGCAAGTGAATAAATGCCTAGAATGTCTATGTAAAATGTCAGCATGTGCGTGTGTCATCGAAAAGTGAGAGGAAAATGCCATTTTATAGAAAATGTCATTTCGAATGGACGGACGAGATTAAAACTTAAGAAAGACCTAGAATGAGAGGTCTGGATTAAATCTGAGAATCCCTAATTAGGGTTAGGGAAAATTCATTAATCAAACGGTCAAGATAATATCTCAGATAATCGAATCGATGGTGGAGAATAAATGAGGAAATTAATTAAAGAAATAA
Organism: Sequoia sempervirens; assembly: GCA_007258455.2. Classification (NCBI taxonomy): domain Eukaryota; kingdom Viridiplantae; phylum Streptophyta; class Pinopsida; order Cupressales; family Cupressaceae; genus Sequoia; species Sequoia sempervirens. Next base: position 300,102,999 of record VDFB02058242.1, on the reverse strand, counting down.
AGATTTACAAAAAATCAAGAAGATAAGATTGCCTGATTTGTGAGATTTGAAAAATCAAGAAGATAAGATTTGAACTGAAGATTTGATTTAGAAAATCAAGAATCCGCTCGATTACTTGATTTTTAGAAGATTAGATACTATTTTGAATTAAATTAATTCAAAATAATGATTTTGTGAGATAATAAATAATCTTTTTCAGATTACTTATCAAAATGGACTGACAGTTCAGATTGAGATGACATTTTAAATAATTTAATTTATTTAAAATGAGAAGAATATTAATTGGCAATTAAATAATTAAATTTAATTATTTAATTTAGCAGATAAGATTAATCAATTTATTTAATTAAGAGGATTAGTGACATATTAAATAAATAAATGTAATTCATTTATTTAATAATCAGGAAGAATTAAATGTAGAAAGGGAAATTAAATAAATTAAGAGATTTATTTAATTAAGGGAAGACTTAGACAATTAATGACGTATTTAATAAAAAAAAAATTATTTATTTAATAATCATGAAGAATAAAAGGACATGAATTAATTAAATAATTATGAATTATTTAATCAATAGTCGAATGTGGACCAAGGACATAATTAAATGTCATAATTATGTTAGGACGAAAGTGGTAAAAATGAAGCTTGCAGGCCTAGGTCATTTTTAGGTGTCTACACTATCATCCTTTTTCCTCCTGTAAATAAGCTACCTTTATGTAGGCTGGTATGCTAGCCTTGTTTCAATTGGCTTGGCACCTTGTTGTTTTACACCCAGACTTAGTTCTAATTTTATCTTTTTGGTCCTCAATGTGCCCATAATTTCCTTGAAGTTCTCCATTATAAATTCAATCTTCTTATGGTATGGATTGAACTCCAATAATGGATTATACTTCAGATCCATCTTCTGCACAATATCTAATAGCTTATCATAAGCTATCCATTTCTCCTTGTTCAACTCCTACCTATTTAGATTGAATTCATTTATGATCAAATCCTCAGGAAAGTTGAACTCATGCACAAATTTTTCAGCCTTTATTCTTTGTCTAAAAATGGAAAAGAAACCCTCAGGATCATGCTACTGCTTTGGACCACACCTCAAATAGTAATCATCAAAGAATTTCTCAAAATGCACCCAACCTCCTTTTGAAAAGAAAAATCAAACACCACTGTATAATCAAGGAAAAATGTTCCCTTACTCCTCCCTATGAGGCTTTCCTCATGGATACAACCTATTTACCACATAACTTCTACAAACCCACTCTTGGTGGCACATTGTATGGTAGTATATGGGGGGTTCCTTGAAAACCATATAGTCTCAAAATAGTGTTGACTAGATATGGGATAATGTCACCCTAATTATGGCAAACTTTCAATTCTGGCTTCGTCCCTTTTGGCCTGAGGAAATCATGCAATTCCTCAAGGATCCTAGGTACATTCGCCATCAATCTAGCCCTCAATCTAGAAGCAAAGCAATTATCAAATTTCTCATAATTGGTGCTTTCCTTATTGCAAGATAAATCTACTGCCCATAATTGTACTAGCAATCTTTTTCCATCAACCGATTATCTTAATTCCATCTTTTCAGAGAAAAAGTCAGCATTTTTGAACAAGAACATATGCATCAACATAGAATACCAAAATAATTTAGTGTCGCTATCATTTTTATGCAACTTTGACAACCCTTCATGTATCCTCTCAGCCAAGAAAGAAGCAAAGTCATATGTCATAGAGAAATTAGGGTGTTGTATTTGCACCCCCATGAACATGTATGCAATAGGCATCACCACACGAGGACTGAAACCAAAAATCTGACACAATGAATAGAAAGTGGCCAAGAAATGATTTGCAAAATAGTTTAATCTGAAAGGTTCCTAGTCACTGGGGCTAATATGAAATTGTGAACCTCCTGCCCTAGCCAGATGAGCTGGAAGCAACTTAGCTCTAAAAAGAGACTTCAACTTTGCATATTCCTACTTCATTTCCTCAAGATTGATAGGAACCAAGTCTTCACTTGGTTCACTCAAGTCAAAAATTTGTTGGACCTCTTCTCTATTAATGCTCAACAAAACCTTTCCATCATTATCCCTAATTACCTATGTGACAGGGTCATATCTTGTAGCCACTACCCTAAGTAAGTCTATGTCTGGGAACACATTTGGGACCACCATCTTTCCCAAATCATACATCTAGCCATTTCAAAAGGGGTGAGGAAAATTCCTTTGTCCATACCATAATCTAAACATTTCCAAGCCTATGAGAGGAACCCTAGCATCAACAATGTTAAAGCAATTATATACTAACCCTTCCCCTAGGATTTTCCCTCGCATTAGAACCAATCCCTTCTTCCTATCATTCATTGACTAGGGAAATTGATCTAGGAAATCATCGTACAAGTTTCTTCTTAAATAGTCAACTTGGCCAAAATGTTGCTTTGGCGGTGCCATCTTGGACAAACTAGGGTCTTTTTACAATTTCACACTTCGAATAGCTAGGACTAACCAGAGATAGGAAATTCTAGAACAAAACACTGCAATTTCTCACAACTATAATTAACTATAGCCCTAACACGTTTATCAACAAGCACAATGACAAGCAAAGAAAATCTTTTCCCAAATTCAAGTGCAGAATGACCGAGAAGCACAGAAATGAACTCACGGATTTGCTTGCAAAAGTCCCAAATTTTGGCTGCAGAGATTCACAACTTCACTTTCAGCTCTGAAACTACTCTGCAAAATACTTGAATGCTTTATGATACAAATAAAATAGGAGAATTGATTTTATCTCGATCAAATCATGCCAGCAAATGTCTCATCCACCATTAAAGCTCACTCACACGCTGCACAAATGGCTCCAACCATATTTGATGCATATTTATATTTTAGTCATCAATCCTTCAATTAGATCAAATCATCGAACGGTCGTCTTCAAAACAAGCTGACACAATCACCAACGTGGCAATAAGAGGTGCACCATACCATACGTTGCCAAGGAAGTCCACATGGTGGTCGCCCGCGATATCACAATCAATAAAGATCCTACAACTTTGGATCACGTGATGGCGAGAAACCATAGATCTTGAGCATTCATGATCTTGTTCCTTCAACATAGTTGCCAGCCTTATTATTAATGGTCGAGTAACTTTTTCATCAAGACTATAACATATTCATTGATTTAAAATATGTGCACCTCAAGAACACTTTAGTAACCCGCCTTTTAATGTATTAAGGCAAAATTAATTTACCATAGTATTTCCTTCATTCCTTCAGATTCATTAGATGAGACACGTGGCGCCCGCCCATGATATCGTGATTAGTAAAAACCTTGCAACTTTCGATCACGCAATGGCAGGAAACCATTAAGATCTGATGACAATTGATCGACGGTCACCCAAACTTATCACCTTCGGCCTCACTAGATAGGACACGTGGCACCCGCCTATGATATCACAATCAACCAAAGCATTGTGGTTGGTTCATCGTGGGATGGTGGGGAGTGGCTAAGATCAAACGATAGTTGATCAACGGTTGCACAAACTTCATCCTTCTGCAAAACAAAACATTTATTAAAAGGACAAGGGGACATCACTAGGTGGATGGTAAACAACAACGTAAGTTTCTTTTAAATGATGAAACATGGGGCCAACCAAGACTTAGGAAAATAAAACCCTGCAAAGGAAATAAAATATTAAAACAGGGCGGGGCATGAAGTTGGGTACCAATTTTATGGCCACTTATAATTTTTTTTAAAAAAACACGCTCGCGTTATAACGCGAGCATGTTATAACGCACATGCATTATTTTGCATTAAAAACAAAGAAAAAAGTGAAATTATTTTCCTTGGAATACCAACCCAAAGGCTTGGAGGGCATTCCCAACAAGGCTAGAGACATTTTTTTTGCAAATTCTACAATTTTTCACATAATCAGGTTCGTGCTCACCATCAAGACTGCATCTAGTTCAATATTGACAAAATTGAAAACATAGGTAATGTTAGGTTCTCTCTTAGCTATCCAATGATGTAATTTTTTTCACTTTTCAACAATGTTAAGCCTTTCATCCATAATTTATTTTGTTTGTATGTCTGTTTTTTGCCAAAAAGTAGTGTTTAGTGTTTTTTTTGTTATAAATTAACCATTCATCAAAATTTTAAATAATTTACATTTTTAGAAACTAGACTCCATTCTATAAATTTTGTAAAAAAAAAGAAAAAAAAAATCAATTATTTTCAAAAATTTGTAGTGGGAGCACGGCCAAAATTCTGCTTTTCAAGAAGTACCCACTTAGAAAATTACTAAAAAATCAAATATTCATTAAAAAATTATCAAAAAAATTTTGCACCAACTAGATGCTATTAGCTAACTTCTGACCATAGTGAATTTTAAAATACTACAAAAAAGTTCACCATGCTCAGGTGGTACAAAAGTTGCTATGTTGTGTTTTTCTGACAAAAACAACACCAATTTCTGTACATCCCTCTTTTGAACCCCTTAATCTCAACCATTTTCAAAATACATTAGTAAATTAGAAAGTAGACTTAGAGCACTTTGATCCTTGTTTTTGTTCCATCTCAAAATTTTGAGTGTAACTATCCTCAATTTCACATCCAATGTCAGCATTTCCTGATTTTAGAAAAAAAGTGGCCACTTAAGCCCCCTTTTTGGGAACCATCTTGGTGCACTTACCCAACAAAGGGACTCAGCCTAGATGGAATGATAAGACACAAGTCATTTTCAAACCCCTCAAAAAGTAACATCAAAATAGATCCCAACCAAGGTGTAAAATAAACACAAGGATTTTATATGAAAATAAAGCTAAAACAAGCAACCTAAGGAAAATTCTGACACCATGAAAGACCAGTAACAATAGGCAAGGTAGGAATGGAACATAAGGAGAAAAAATATAAAGTTCCATCAGAGGGGAGAGAGATAGAGGGAGTGAGTGA
>VDFB02058242.1:300084205-300097147 GCA_007258455.2 Sequoia sempervirens | reverse complement strand
TAACAATAATAGATAATCTCATTTAATAGCTCAACATAATAGGATAATATCGAATTGGCTATTCATCGACATTATCAACTATTTGGAGCATGAGATAACTACAACACAATCCCAAGATAAAATAGGTCATTGATTTGCAATTTTTAGCAAGCTCTAAGTAAAGACAAACAAATAATAAATCATACAACTTATATTAGTGCCATATATCCATTGTGGGAGTCAAATTCATAAGTATTCAAGGGTTTATGACAGATTTAACACATAACATATACAATCCCTGATAACATTGCATTGCAATCTCATCAATATGTATTCTAACCCAATACTACTTATCAAATCCTTATACAGAACATATCCGCCTATAATCCCATTTAAGCATTTTAATTAATTTCCCTTATCAACAAATGATAGGACAAAGGGATTGGTTTTGATGTGAGGAAACACCCTAGGAGAGGGATTAGTGTATAAATGTTCCAACATAGTCTGATGGAACATTGGATATTTTCTCATGCTTGGGAAACCTTTCACCAAAAGATGCCATGAATGCACCTTACCCAAAGTATGCTTTAGGACCTCCATGCATACAAACACAAGGATTGTCATTTATCATCTTGCAGCAGTGGTACCTAAGATGATGGTACTACCCCTCCCTTGGAAATTGCTCTCATCTTACAATTGGATACATCAGTCCTCCTTTTGATTTTTTCAAAAAGATATGAAATTATTTCTAAGCAATGCCTTATTGGGTCAATGAGATCACCAAAAGTCTAGGACTTGTCAAATGAAGGTATATTATTGACACCTATCCCTTTTCTATTCACTTGTTAGGACTTAGTAATGACTATCCAAAGAGAAAATGAGATAGTGGCAACAACCATTTATATTATTTATCTCACTGCAATCCATTTCATGGCTATAGTCATGTTGTCACCCTGTGTAGATTTATTTTTTCAAATTCATAGATAACATGAAGACAAACCTGTAGCCTTTAATGGTACTGCTCTTATTCATGACTATGCTCTGTTCCCTTGAAGCACGATGATTTATGATGCTTTTTATGTTGAATATATTCATTAAAACACCCCTGTGCAAGTATATGCCTACACTATTATAGCCTATTGCTAGAATGGATGATCAATGGTATGAAAAGGTAAAAATACAATTGTGCTTTGCTTCCTTCACTACTTGTTCTTGATTGTTGATTGTTGTTCATATGCTCTTGTACCATTGTAATGCTTGATGTCCTACATGAACCTGCATGGCTGTCTTGTAGCATAACCTCAAAGTTGTTGTTCATATACACTTGTACTATGGCCTTGGCTTCCAAAATGAGACCTCTCTTGAATCATAGATGCTTAATTATCATTTGTAACTTTTTTTTTCTTGTATGCAATCATGATGACCAAAACCCCTACATGAAAGGTTATGAGCATAGCAATTGTATCTCAATCACATGATATGAGGGTTCCATTACTGTCATAAACCTCTTGTAATGACATGTTTTCAATAGGCATATTATCTGTGTCAACTAGAGTTCATGTTTCTTGAATGTCTTTTCCTTTTATGCCTTTCCCTAAAACATCATGCATTGAATGTTATCTAGCAACTTGTTCACCTAATGTTTGATTGTGAAGGCCTTGAATAGAGCCTTGTGCAACTTTAGATTTTGTTTTTGCTGTTGTCCTTCATGAGACCATTGTAGCATGCATTGTTGGTTGTCCTTATCAATGACAATGGCATTTACCTATTGCATTCACTTTCACTAGTACACCCATGAATGAATAATATCAATCCCCTTTTCCTCTTGTAGCTCTTGCAAAGGTGTTGCCCTTGTACTTGTATCATGACCTTGATTCAACCATTTCTCTTCTTTTTTTATGTGTAATAAATACACATAGTCTCCTCATTTTATCTTTATTGGATAGCCACCTTCACATATGTGGGTGACCTAACAACTCACCTTCCTATGTGATGTGTGACTGTCCAATAGGGTTATGGTAAGAGGGGCTTGACAACAACTTGAAATGCTTCGTCATTGTTTAAAAGATGCATAATTGAACTTGATGCATCTATGAAGTCACTTCCTTTATAAATAGATCATGGATCTTCTTAAGAATATTGAAGGACATATCAACACAGTATGTTGCATCTTTTGAATCTGTCCTTTCTTTTCCTATCTTATGTTCCTTTCCTATCCTGTGTTATGTTACTAGTCTTTTATGGTATTGGGAAAATCTTAAGGTTGGGGTTTTTTCTTTTACTGAATCCCTCTATCTATCTCCCCTCTACCCATAACCCTAAACCCTAAACCCTTAACCCTTAAACCCTCTACCCTCTACCCTCTCTCTCTCTCTCTCTCTCTCTCTCTCTCAAATCTCTCCCTCCTATCCTCTCTCCCTCTCTTAGGTCTTTATCTATCTCTCACTCCTCCTCTATGTGTCTCCTCTACCCTGAAGCCTAAACCCTAAACCCAACCATAAACCTTAAGCCCTTAGCCTTAACTCTAAACCCTTAAACCTTCTACCCCATATCTCTCTCCCACTCCCTCCCTCTTTCCCTCTCTCTCTCAAGTCTCACCCTCCTACCCCATCGGCCTCTCTCTCTCTCACTCACTCTTATCTCCCTCCCCTCTACCCTTAATCCTATACCTTCTTCCCTCTACCTTTAACCCTCTACTCTCTATCTCTCTCCCACTCCCTCCCTCTCTCTCTCATTGAATCCCTCTATCTCTCTCCCCTCTACCCATAACCCTAAACTCTTAAACCCTCTATCTCTCTCCCACTCCCTCCCTCTCTCTCTATCAAGTCTCTCCATCCTAGTGCCACTCCCTCTCTCAGGTCACTGTCTCTCTCTCACTCACCCAATCACTCTATCTCAAGTCTAAAATTTTGAGGAATTTTCTCTCTGCCACTTGACCTAGGTCTCCATTTTAAAACCCTTGTCCCCATGAATTAGTAGGGTTTTAATCCGTAGAGCATGAAAATGTTATAATTTTAGGTTGACCTGCTTGGTCAGTCATTGACCCCTTAAGTCACCTCTTGAGCCATTCGGCATGTCAGTTCACCGGCCCCATTAGCACAAAGAATTGGTCATCATTTTCTCACCCCATTATGTCTTCTCCTAAAGTTGGGTTTTAATTTTAATCTGGTGATGTAAGCCTAAGCCATTAACCCCAGTGGTCATGTCACTGACGACTTAGCCAAAGCCTTTTATTAAATAATAACCGTACAATGTGTAGGTTTTTTAGATTTGAAGATAGGGGAGAAGATCTCGATCATACCCCGCCAGCTCACAGACCTAAGGTTTTGGCCTGTTATTTGGCGCGAGGTCAGCAAAAGGTAGATGTGTGTCCTATATGGAATGTGGGGCCCAATCTCCACTATTGAGCTCATAACCCGCAGTTTTAGATTGAAAACCAAGATCAAAAGCTAATGTAAATCTTTGTCATTCCCTACTAGCTTGCAGGAGGAAGATGAAGGTTGGTTAAAAGCCACGAGGTCAATGAGATTGCGATGCATAGCTCCAGCCATTCAGTTTGCAAAGTGCATAGGACCTGCCAACATGGTAGTTGGTTTATGAGATGGATTAATGTTATTGGTCATGAGGAAGGTCAATGATGCTTTGTTGGATGTCAAACCGAGTTAGCCTGAGATAAACCGTTCGATCTACCAGCTCTTTAGGATATCAGTGGGCAGTATTCAAAGTTGTAAAATGGCACATGGTGGTAATTTTATCATACAACTAGTGAAGCATTAATGAATTATTCCTTGCTTGTGTAGTCACTCGATCTCAATCTGTGTGAAGATGTTGTTGTTGGCAATCATGAAGGGTGATCTGCGGATTCTCGTGCAGCTCAAGTTAAACGGTGATAGTACATAAGCCACCAAATTGCCATGTTTGCACATGCATTTTTACTAAGCATTGATGAAGGTTTCCATTACCTTGCACAATAAATACAAGAGGAATTAACTGCTAATTGTGTCATTCTTGTAGCAGTTAGAGCACTTTCTAGGCTTATTCTAATCAAGTTTGAGTGCTTGTTTGACAAGAGAAAATGAGTAAGTCAGTAACGAGGTATGTTCATTTGAGCTCACAAAAACTCAGTCCTACTATTCAGGAAGGTGCTTTGGTTGAAAAGCCCAAGCTTGTGCCTACTAGATGCAGTAGAAGGTTGCAATTCTAGGATGTTCCTGCTCAACTAGTAGATGACAAAGGCAAGCAGTCAGTGTGCTCTATTACTAGTGTCGGTAGGAAAATAAGGTATGGACATGGCTCCTTTGGATGCCAACACTCACCCATTGACCTTACAAGCAACACTTATGATGGTGTAACCGAGATCGACTCCAACTACTATCTGTATTTAGCTCACTTCAATCACGGTCTACCCTTTGATGAGGAAGTGATATTTGTAGTGCCATTGGCGGTTAAAAACCCAAGTGGATAGACTAGAACCGTATTGACCAAGGACAAGAAAGAAGAGGAGGCTGAGGTTTCCTCTCCTCCTCTAGCAACAACTAGAAGTGGGCATGTATACCGGGGTCTGAGTGTTGGTAAGGGCAGGGTGGCGAATAAATAAGAAGTTGTTGTGTGGGATGTAAAATTTTGTGTTCATGATGTTGTTAGTGGTGGTGTTGGTTCTATGTGTGGCACATTTTGATGTCTATTGTGTGCCTTCATGGCAATTTGGTTGCTTGGTTTATTTGTATGGATAGCGACAAAGGGGATTTTGATGATGATTTGTGTTCCCTTTTCTAATGGTAGTTACAACTTTAGCTTTCCCCAGTTACACTATGTTTTAGAGATTAAACCTGTGGGAAGTTTTGAAATGAAAGTCAAATGCAATCGAGATTTTTTTCAAATGAAAATTTGTGGTGAAATTACATTTGAGCCTGAAGCTTGTTGCTCCCTTGTCATATAAAAGGGAATTCAAGGCTCATTTGTAGGGAGAGAACTGATGAAATCTCTAGCTAGGTTTTGAGTTGAATATATGGGTAGAAAGATAGGAATAGAATAGATAGCCTATTTTGAGTTTTAGATGAATATATGAAAATTATCTTAAATTGTATGCAGATATGACTTATAAGCATGAATAAACGTAAAATTATATTATATTTTCTCTCCTTATGTGGATTTGAGTGAATTTTCAATGAAATTTTAATGATGTTGTCATTCTTCTTTTGAGAATTTGTTCAATTGTGTGTCTATGTTTTTGCTTTTATTCAAGAAAATCAATTAAATGCTTAAATGGAGTCATAAGTTTACAATTATTTACAAAGGATTTGATAAGTAGTAATATATCAGAGAATTGAGCTCCATAATGCAAGGTATTATATGAGTAGTCCATTCTATTAAATTCTTGGGTCATTTCTACTAACAGTAAATGGGTAGCTAAATATTTAACTGACGAAGAATAAAAGAATAATATGTAAATGGGTCACTCACTGACTCCCTCTATATCTCTCCCCTTAACCCTAAACCCTTAAACCCTCTACCCTCTGCCTTAACCCTCCCTTCCTTTATCTCTCTCTCTCTCTCAAGTCTCTTCCTCTAGCACCACTCCCTCTCTAGGTCTCTCTCTCACTCCTCCTCCTCTGTATCTCAAGTCTCTCCTCCTGCCCTTCTCCATCTCTTAGGTGTATCTCTCACTCCTCCTCCTCTGCCCGCAGCCTAGGCCCTTAACCCTCTACCTCTACCTCTACCCTCTCTCTCCTCTAGTCTCTCCTCCTGCCCTCTCCCTCTCTCAGGTCTCTCTCACTCACTCCTCTCTCTGTCTCTGTCCCTCAGCCCTTAGCCCTAAAACTTTTGAGGCCTTAAGCATTAAACTCTAAACCCTCTACCCTCTATGTCTCCCAATGCCTCCCTCCCTCCTCTCTATCAAGTCTCTCACCCTCCTCTTGCTCTCCTTCTCGGGGTCTCTCTCTCTCCTCCTCATAATATCTTTGTACCTCCTACCCTCTCTCTCTCTCTCTCTCTCTCTCTCTCTCTCTCTCTCTCTCTCTCTCTCTCTCTCTCTCTCTCTCTCTCTCCCCTCTCCCTACCCTCTCCTCTCTTAGGTCTCTCTCTATCTCTCACTCCTCCTCTGTGTCTCCCTCTGCCCTTAGGCCGACCCTTAACCCTTAGGCTCTCTGACCTTAGACCCTCTACCTCTGTGAGCAACCTCTGCCCTTATCTCTCCTGGGCTCCCTCCTCTTCCTCTCTCTCAAGGTCTCACCCTCCTGCCCCTCTCTCTCCTCTCATAGGGTCTCTCTCTCTCTCCTCCACTCTTATCTCCTCCTCTGTAACCCTCTACCTTCTACCCTCTACCCTTAACCCTCTACTCTCTATCTCTCTCCCACTCCCTCCCTCTCTCTCTCACTGAATCCCTCTATCTCTCTCCCTTCTACCCATAACCCTAAACCCTTAACCCTTAAACCCCAAACCCTTAAAACCTCTACCCTCTACCCTCTCTATCTCTCTCAAGTCTCTCCTTCCTACCCCCTCTCCCTCTTTCAGGTCTCTCTCTCTCATTCACTCTCTCTATCTCTCTCCCCTCTACCATTAACCCTAAACCTTAAACCCTTAACCCTTAAACTCTAAACCCTTAATATTAGGTGTGTATTAAAACATTATAAAAGTATAACTTTTTGGAGTTCTATTGGGAATTGAATGATAATTGATGATGAATGGGAAAATCTAAGGCACTTTAATATTTTCAACTAAAAAGTTATAGTTCAATTAGGATTAGTGTTCACTTAGGGTTAGGTTTAGGGTTCAATTAATGTTAAATTTGGGTTAGGATTGAGGATGAGGTTGGCGTTTAATTAAGGTTATGAATTCAATAAGAGTTCAAATAGGGTCAAGGTTAAGGTTAGGATTGGGATTAAGGTTCAATTAGGATAAGAATTAGTGTTAGGGTTAAGATTAGAGTTCAACTATAGTTCAAAGTTAGGGTTATAGTACAATTAGGACTACTGTTCAATAAATTTTCAATTAGGGTTAATACTTAATTAAGGTTAGTTTTAAAGTTCAATTAGGGTTTGGGTTAGGGTTGGGATTATGAATCAAGTAGGTTTGGGTTAGGGTTTGATTAGAGTTACGTTTAGCATTTAGTTAGAGTTAGGGTTAGGGTTAGGGGTAGAGTTCAATTATGCTTAGTGGTCAATTACAATTAGATATAGTGTTCAATTAGGGTAAGAGTTAGAGTCCAAATAGGGTTAGGATTAGAATAGAATAAAGTTTTGTGTTTAATTATGATATCTAGAATTTAGTATAATTTTAGAAAATGAAATGATTTGGACATAAACAAAAAAAATAGAAAAGTTGATTTTATATAGATCTTATTTCTTAATTTATTCTAAAATTCTAATTAATAATTGTTTAATTAATTTAAAATGAATATTTTATTTTATTTTATTTTATTGTATTAGATAATTAGTAAAATTAAATAGATAATAAATATTTTATGGATTTTAAAAATTAGAATTTAGTTTAATTTTATTTGTAATGTCAAATATTAAAATTTTAGATTGAAATACTTAATTTATTTTAAAATATTTATAATTAATGTTGCATTTATAAACTAATATTAAGACATTAATGAATATAAACCTAATAATATGTTATTAGGATTAGGGTTAGTGTTAGTATTAAATTAGGGTTAGAATTATGGTTCAATTGTGTTAGGGTGTAATTAGGGTTAGTACTCATTAAGGGTTAGGGTTTTAATATGATCCAATTGGGGTTAGGGTTCAATTAGGGCTAGGATTTAGATGGGCTTAGGGTTAGGGTTAGAAATAGTGTTTAGTTAGTCTTAGAGTTAAAAATAGGGTTCAATTAGGCTTAGGGTTAAATTATGATTCAATTAGGGTTATGGTTTAATTAAAGGTAGGGTTATGATTCAATTAGGGTTATGTTTCAATTATGGTTAGGGTTTTGGTAAATTATAATTATCTCACATATATGAGTTTGGGGTTAGAGCTAGGATCTTGATTTAATTAAGCTCAGGCTTAAGGTTTAGATCTTGATTTAATTAAGATCAAGGTTAGGGTTAATGTTAAGGTCGGGGTTTGATTAGGGTTATAATTAGAGTTAAGTTTGTCATGAGAACTATGGTTAGTGTTAAACTAAGGATTATGAATAGCATTAGAATTATGGTTAGGGTTAGAATTATAATTAAGATTATAATTAGGGTTAGAATGAGAAGGGTTAGGATTATAATTATAGATAGACTTAGGGTTGGGATTAGCATTAGGTTAAGGTTAGGTTAGGTTTACCATTTAATTAGAGTTGGGGTTCTAGGATAAAGCTTGGGTTCAATGATAGGGTTAGGGTTGGGGTTAGAGTTAAAGTTCAATTACGAATAGGGTTAGGGTTCAATTAGGTTTAAGGTTAAGGTTAGATTAGGGTTATGATTCAATCTCAACAATAATTTTCACTCTAACTCTAACCCTAAACTTAATCATAAAACTAACACTGACACTATTTTTAACCCCAACCCTAACTAAATATATATCTAACCCTAACCTTAATTCTATAACTAAAAGTAATTCTAATCTTGTCTTTCATGTTGTGTTGTAAATGCTACTAGCATATATATTAATATATAAAAAATACGCCAAGAGATATCTTTGTCGAGGCACCTATTTTATAATAGTACACAGACGATCAAAGGATATCTCTTGAATATTTTATATATATTATTAATAAATAATATATATGCTAGTAAGTATTTAATAAATAAAATAAAATAAATATATGAATTTTACAATATAATTAATAATAAAATAATTAAAAATGAATGAATATTATTTTAAAATTATTATATATATATATCAATTTTTTTTAATACGCAAGTTTGATTTATATATTAGATAAAAAAGGAGTACAGCTGTCTGCAAACGTAGGAAAAGCTTCCGCCATTGATTACCAGCAAACCCATCCCTACCACCAATACCAGAAAACCACCCCAAAGACGGCCAAAACGAGACCCAGCCAACCAAAAATAGGAGACCCCTCCATCCAGAAACCACCACCCCACCATCAAAGCCAACTACCAACCCAAAAGGCCATAAAGGTTCGGCCTCGACCCTGAACATACAAGTCCCAGTCACCCAAAATTCCCAAACTGGCCATTAAGAGACTGAAATTATAAACCCCGAGACTGAAAGACACCATTGGACCATAGAGATAAACTCTAAAAAAAAAAAAAATCTACCAAAACCAACATCTACATAAAGGAATTCACAAAAAATTATTTAAAATAAAAAAATCTTCAAAGACTTTTACCCACTTGACATCACCCATGGCCATCAGGTTGAAGAATTTCTTTAGGAATTCGATGGCCACCGCCACCACCATCCTATGTCTGCTCAATGCTGGACTGCTCAAGTCAAGAAGGAACGGGAAAAGCTTTATGGCCTCGTCCAAACCTTGAATAGTTGCAAAGTCACTCGGCCTTGGAACGCTTCTGCCCTCCACAACAAAACTCAACACCTCATTTACCCCTCCCACCAGATCATTGCAAAACATCTTAACCAACAATAGTTTAGCGGTGACCTTGGACTCACCATTGTCCAGAAGAGATGCCAAAATCCAGGAAGAGATTGTCCCTGCCGAACTCCTTGTTAGCCAAATGACCAGCTCCCAGGATCATTTTTGTCGCCACCAAGACTAATAGGTCCTTGTTTGTGAGTATCTACTTCAATCATTGGTCTTTAACTTCTCTAAAGGAGGCTAGTCTAGCCGAAGCTTTTAGAGAGATTGGTGTGTCCGCCCCAAACTTTGCCATGCCATCCATGGAGACTTCGATGACAAAGTGAGAACGCTTCGCCATGAATGCCACCACTAGAACAAGTAAATTCTACTACTAGAATCTGCCACTAAAATCTCCACTAACCAATATAATCGACACAAATGAATGGAATTAAGGAGATGAATTGCCCGCTTAAGCTTTACAGTTCTATTATTGCCATGTACTAACCCGTCACCATCCTTGCTAATGACTTCCCTCCACACACGTCGCATTTAATCTGCATTAAATAGCCTTCAGGGAATGATGCCTACGGCATCCTCGAGCTCTAGGAAGAGAACTGTCGCCTCCATCACATGACCATCCACCTAGTCACTCTTTTGCGTCCCCCTTAGCCCCTTCCTTTTCGCCACCTCAACTCCCAGCTGGCCCTCCTAGCACGTCAGTGCGGAGATGAGAAAAAGAAAGGAGGGAGGGGAGCCCACCCAACCTCCCACATATATATATATATATATATATATATCAGTTTTTATTCATTAATAATTATTTCATTTTATTTCACAATTATTTTATTAATTGTATTTTAAAAATTGATATATTTATTTCATTTTATATATTAAGTATGAAACATTTTTTATCCTTTAAAAATTATTTTATTACATATATTTTAAAACTTGATATATTATTATATTTGTTTTATTATATGTATATATCATTTTTTTTAATGTATAAGAATTATTTTATCAATCATATTTTAAAAAATTGATATTTTTATTTTATTTTATTTTATTAAATGTATATAACAAAATATAAAACAGTTAGTTCAAAATTATTTTATTAATTATATTTAAAATAATTCAAAGTAAAACAAAATTATTTTTTAAAGAACAAAAATTTATTCTATATTTTTAAGAATTTAAATATACAATAGTTTTTAAAAGTAGAGAATAATTTTTTAAGGAAAAAAAATTATATTGAACATACTAAGGAAGTACGCAACAGCTAATTAATGAAATGTACATTAACTGACACTAACAACCGTTAACAAAAGTGTGGCAGGCATAAGCCATGAGGATGCCCATGCCTTTTTGTAGGCTAGGTAGCCATTGCCCCACCATACTACTCATTGCCAAGCAGATCCACATGGCGCCCGCCCATGATATCGCACTCAATAAAGACCTTACAACTTTTGATCACACGATGGTGGGCAACCATGGATCTCAACCATTGGAAATCCTGTTCGTTCAACATAGTTGCCAGCCTTGTTATTAACCATCGAGCACCTTTCTACCAAGATTATAACATCTCTATTGATTTAAAACACGTGCATCTTATAACTGCTTTAGTAACCCGCGACATAATGTATTAAAGACACATCAAAGTATTTATCATTCCTTTGGCTTCACTGGATGAGACAAGTGGCGCTTGCTTGTGATATCGTGATCAACAAAGACAGTGTGGTGGGGTCATCACGAGATGGCGGGAAATGGCTGAGATCACATGACGCATTGATCTACCACAATGTGAACTTGTCCCTTTGCAAAATAAAAAACATTTATTAGGTGAGTGGGCTCCAGTAGTCGCGGCGAGGGTCCAATGTCGCTACACTCAATCGATGATAATACCTAGTCTTACCACATATTTATACTATATTGTAAATAAACAAATTCATAAAATGTAAATAAAGAAAACCAAACGTTGATAAAAAATGGACCCATACTTGAACATATGAGAACCTCTAAATGTTATATGAAAAAAACATAAATACATTCATGAAGAAGTGAAATAAGTATTTTTTTGTTTCAAATAAAATATCACAACTCTCCACTATAAGTATATCATTTAAAAAATAAAATGCTCATTTAATAAAATAAGACACTCATTTAAACAAGTATTTTTATCATAGTGAAAAGATATTGTTCTTATGTGTACAACAATTGGGGTAGCAATGTACAAGCATTGGATAATTTTATATTAATAGTTTGTCCTATCACAAATATAAAAGGTGAGCAAAATAAATAACATGTATTTTCCCATTAAATGTGAAGGATTTTCAAAAAGTTTTAGTGTTCAACTATTGGTCCATTTTGTTCAATATAAGTTGTATTTTAAATAATTATGTGTTGTTTTTATAACAACAAATAGATTTTTTGTGTTCAACTATTAGTCCATATGTGTTGAATATAAAAGGTAGAGATATCAAAGATTTATGGTTATCAATAAGTATTTGGCCCACATAGGTTGTATATTAATTTTAATTTAAATAAAAATATCATATTCTACAAGCAACAAATGATATTTTTTTGGTTCAACTATTGGGGGTTCCATGATTAAATTTTGGTCGAAGCTTTAAAAAGTAAAACTTTAGACACTTCTCAAAAGATTTGTTGATGTGGCGAGTTGCATGATGAGTTGCGCCTCCAAATCTTAGTTATAGATAAATAAGAGACCAGTCTACATTTCAAAAAAAATGAAGGTTTTACGATATTCCAGTCAATTGCTACATGCTGAGAAAGTTAGCCTGCACGACTATTGGGCCCTCTCCCCTAAAGGAATAAAGGGACATCACTAGGCCAATGACAAACAATGACATAAGTTGTTTTAATGAGGGAACACAGGACCAACAAAAGACTTAGGAAAAATAAAGTTAGGCTAAGGAAATAAAATGATAAAACAAAAGGGAGCCCAACCTAGACGAAGTGATGGGGCTTAAGTCGAAGTGATGGGGCTTAAGTCGTTTTAAAGCCTTCCCAAAAAGTAACGGCCAAATAGATCCCATCCAAGGTGTAAGATGAACACTAGGGTTTTACATGAAGACGAAGATAAAACCCCAACCTTAGGCTTTTCCCAAACACCATAGATGACCAGAGACACAAGTTAGGATAAAATAGAACATAGAGAACAAAACTTTGAAGTTCCATCACTACCCATAACCCTAAACCCTACCCCATTAACCCTTAACCCTTAAACCCCAAATTCGCCAAACCCTCTACCCTCTCTCTCTCTCAGGTCTCTCCCTCCTGCCCCTCTCCCTCTCCCCAAATTCTCTCTCTCTCTCTCTCTCTCTCTCTCTCTCCTCTACCCTAAACCCCAAACCCTAAACCCTTAACCCTTAAACTCTAAACCCTTAAACCCTCTACCCTCTACGTTTAACCCTCTATCCCTTATCTCTCTCCCACTCCCTCCCTCTTTCCCTCTCTCTCTCAGGTCTCACC
>VDFB02058242.1:300071270-300084105 GCA_007258455.2 Sequoia sempervirens | reverse complement strand
TCTCAAGATATTTTATATATATTATTAATAAATAATATATAAGCTACTAAGTATTTAATAAATAAAATAAAATAAATATATCATTTTTTAATATATCTGAATAAAATAACAAAAATGAATGAATATTATTTTTGAAAATTATTATATAGAGTATATATATATCAATTTTTATTCATTAATAATTATTTTATTAATTGTATTTAAAAATTGATGTTATTTATTTTATTTTATATATTAAGTATGAAACATTTTTTATCCTTTAAAAATTATTTTATTACGTATATTTTAAAACTTGATATATTATTATATTTGTTTTATTATATGTATATATCAATTTTTTTAGTGTATAAGAATTATTTTATCAATCATATTTTAAAAATTGATATTTTTTATTTTATTTTATTTATTAAATGTATATAAAAAATACGAAATAGTTAGTTCAAAATTATTTTATCAATTATATTTAAAATAATTCAAAGTAAAACAAAATTATTTTTTAAAGAACAAAATTTATTCTATATTTTTAAGAATTTAACTATACAATAGTTTTTAAAAGTTTTTAAAAGTAGAGAATAATTTTTTAAAGAAAAAAAATTATATTGAACATACTAAGGAAGTACGCAACAACTAATTAATGAAATGTACATTAACTAACACTAACAACTGTTAACAAAAGTGCG
This sequence comes from Sequoia sempervirens, assembly GCA_007258455.2. Taxonomy (NCBI): domain Eukaryota; kingdom Viridiplantae; phylum Streptophyta; class Pinopsida; order Cupressales; family Cupressaceae; genus Sequoia; species Sequoia sempervirens. The sequence goes on along the minus strand of VDFB02058242.1, from coordinate 300,083,425 downwards.
GCAAGCATAAGCCATGCAGATGCCCATGCCTTTTGGTAGGCTGGGCAGCCATTTCCCCACCATACTACTTGCTGCCAAGGAGATCCATGTGGCGCCCACCTGTGATATCGCAATCAATAAAGAACTTGCAACTTTTGATCACGCAATTGTGGGAAACCATGGATCTCAACCATCGGCAATCCTGTTCGTTCAACACAGTCGCTAGCCTTGTTATTAACGATCGATCACCTTTCTACCGAGACTATAACATCTATGTTGATTTAAAACATGTGCATCTTATAACTGCTTTAGTAACCTGTGACATAATGTATTAAAGTCACATCAAAGTATTTATCATTCCTTTGGCTTCACCGAATGAGACACGTGGCGCTCGCTTGTGATATCGCAATCAATAAAGACCTCACAAATTTTTATAACATGATGGCAAGCAACCGTGGATCTCAACCATCAACAATCCTATTTGTTCAACACAATTGCTAGCCTTGTTATTAACCATCGAGCACCTTTCTACCGGGATTATAACATCTTCGTTGATTTAAAACATATGCATCTTATAACTGCTTTAGTAACCCGTGGCATAATGTATCAAAGATGCATCAAAGTATTTATCATTCCTTCAGCTTCACCGGATGAGACATGTGGCACTTACCTGTAATATCGTGATCAACAAAGATAGTGTGGTGGGGTCATCATGGGATGGCGGGGAACGGCTAAGATCACATGACGATTGATCTATGGCCATGTGAACTTGTCCCTTGCAAAATAAAAACATTTATTTGGGGAGAGGGCCGAGTATTCATGCGGGGTGCCAAATAAAAACATTTATTAGGGGAGAGGGCACACTCAATCATGATGATAATACCCATTCTTACCACATATTTATACTATGTATTGTAAATAAACAGTCCAAATGTAAATAAAGAAAAAACCAAATGTTGATAAAAAATGGACCCATACTTGAACACATGAGAACCTCTAAATGTTATATGAAAAAAACATAAATACATTCATGAAAAAGTGAAATAAGTATTTTTTTGTTTCAAATAAAATATCACAACTCTCCACTATAAGTATATCATTTAATAAAATAAGACACTCATTTAAACAAGTATTGTTATCATAGTCAAAAAATATTGTTCTTATGTGTACAACAATTGGGGTAGCAATGTACAAGCATTGGATAATTTTATATTAATAGTTTTTCCTATCACAAATATAAAAGGTGACCATAATAAATAACATGTATTTTCCCATTAAATGTGAAAGATTTTCAAAAAGTTTTAGTGTTCAACTATTGGTCCATTTTGTTCAATATAAGTTGTATTTTAAATAATTATGTGTTTTTTTATAACAACAAATAGATTTTTTGTGTTCAACTATTAGTCCATATTTGTTGAATATAAAAGGTAGAGATCTCAAAGATTTATGGTTATCAATAAGCATTTGGTCCACTTAGGTTGTATATTAATTTTAATTTAAATAAAAATATCATATTCTACAAGTTGTAGACACGTAAAATATACCAACGACATTGTGCATCAAATCCTAGTTACTAACATTGTTTCTTCCTGAATCATCCCTCGGTCTAACCATTTAATCAGATCTCCTTATCTGATTAAATTCATCAACTTTCATCCCTTAATTAAATAAATCATTTTGTCTAATTAAGTCGCCTCTCTTGTTAATTAAATCAATCCATCTAATCTATTTATCCCTATTTAATTAAATAATTAATTTATTTGATTAAATTTCTAAAGTCTATCCATTAAATTAAATAAATTAAAACCTTATTTGATTTAGTCTAATACCATCTCTTTTAATTAAATAAATCAAAATCCTTATTTAATTAGCCTCTTATCATTTCCTCTCTTATTTGATTTAAATAAATCCATAAATTTGAGTCAAATAGGTCACATCATCTAACCTCTCTCATTAAATTAATTAACCCTTGATTAATTTAATCTCATCTCATGTCCCATCCTCTAGATAATGCAAGTTGCACAATGAAAATAGATTTAATTCATTTATTAAATCTCTATTTTCCTCACAAGGCATCTTTTGGAATATTCTCTCAATTTGAATTCAAAAATTCCAAGTCAACATGTACATCCAACAAGGCAATAAATTCATCTTACATGTCCTTTCCTTGAGCCAAGTGGCATTTATTGCATTTTCCCTTCCCTCTTACATGTCATTTCAACAAATTTGAAATTCAAAATTATGCATTTATTGGCACAAACCCCAAATCTTGCACATCCTTCATCCATTCATAGCTTGACAAGTGGCATCATACCATTGGATGAATGTTAGTCCCACATTTCTCAAATTTGGACATTCATCCATCTTGAAATTCTATAAATAAAGAGCTCATATCCTCATTTCATCATCCACAATCTAGGCAAAATTACCATGCTCAAATATCTCTTGAATTTTATCCATTATCATTGAGTCATAGCTAGGTTTTGCAGATTTTGGCTTGGAGTTCTCATTCTTCACCAACAAAGTGGATCAATCATCTTCAACACATCAAGCTTGCATCATAGGAATTGGGGAAAGGGCCAATTTTCACATCAAATTGGAACCAATTCCCCCATGGGATCATGAGTTTGCACATCTAATTAGGATTTAATCTTTGTTTTATCATTTTCATTGTGTTTTTTGTTATTTTTTTCCTAGTTTGAATTTGTAAATGGATTTCATGGGGAATCCTTGTTTTGGCTTGCAATCTCTTGTCTAACTTGTTTATTCTTGTTGTTTTGCAGGCACCAAGGTTTCGTCGATGCCAAGGTGGTCATTAGTGCCCCACGCCAACATACACCTACACCATAAATCCAAATTCAACACCAAAACCACCATCACACAACACACCAACCCAACAATAATCCAACCATCAATAATCTCAATGACCAAAGGGGGCCACCCCAATGCAAAATTTATCCCAAACAAAAATACACCATTTTGGCGAAGCCACTTGAGGACATAATGAAAAAGTTGATCAACGAAAAACTCATCAAGCCTCCTACATTTGAGAATTACCAAGAACCCGATGTCAAACCTCCTTAGTATAACGAGAATCAACTTTGCAAATTTCATAAAATCAAAGGCCATACCATAAACAGTTGCATGAGACTCAAAAACATCATCCAAGATCTCATTGATAAGAAAATCATAAATGTGGAACAACCTACAGGAAATCAAGATCTTAAAATATATACGAATTTGATGTCAAATCATGGCAACAAAGGGAATAAAAATGATAAAGGGAAAGGCAATGTAAATCATGTGTATGAAATAGTCATGGCCTCCCTAAATGAAGACTGCATGGTCATCACCATCAAGGGCGCCCATGCCGAAGATTGTGGAGTCACCACAAGAGGCGGAAAAGTCACCATCATAGGATCATCCCAACCAAATAGAGTCCCTTCATCTAGATCTGTTTTGCATGGCTACAATGTCCTAGATCAACTTAAGAGAATGCCAGCACACATCTCCATCATGGAGTTGTTAAAAATATCATCAACTCATAAAAAGATCCTTGAGGAGGCATTAGCCTCATCCACTATCCCCGCAGATCTTGATGCGGAGCAATTCCAAGCTATGGTTGGAAATATCATAACGCCTAATCTCCTTACATTTTCTGACCAAGATTTCCCCACCCAACCATCTCACAACCGTGCACTTCACTTGGAATCCATTGTACACAAGAGAAAAATCAAAAGATTCTTGGTGGATGGAGGTTCAGGCTTGAACATATGTTCCCTAAGCCTCATCAAGCAGTTGAAAATATCAGAAGATTCCATCAACAAAGGAAAGGGCATCATAATAAGAGCATATGATGACCAGGAAAGAGTGTCTCAAGGAACGATTAAACTTCCTATTCAAGTAGGGCTGACTCTCATGGAAACCACTTATCAGGTCTTGGACATCGACTTGCCATATAATATCCTCCTTGGATGCCCATGGATCCATGCGATGAAAGTCATAGCATCAACTTTCCACCAATGTGTGAAATTTACACATAATGGACAAGAAGTTACCATCCATGGAGATCCCGAACCTTTCTCATATTGCAAAAATATTGAAGCAAAGTATTACAAAATTCCCCAAGTGCCAAAGAATGATGAGGGCCCATCCACACCATACATTGACCCTACCACTCTTGTGTCCACTTTTGCGACAAAGACACTTGCCACTCCCACCATTCCCACCATTTCCGACATCAAGCTTATCATCCAAGAGGACGATTGTGGAAGCTACAAGCTACCTAACAATGCTTTTGTGATAGGAGAGTTACCACAATCTCCTAGATCACGGGGACGTCCACAAGAAAACCAAGCTTCCACATCACAAATGTTTCCTAGAAAGACTATCCCGAATTCACAAGATGGGGAGACCTTGGCCAGGAGGTTATTGAAGTAGATCCATCTCACATGTTATATCAAGATGAAAGACTGACACCTAAATTACCAATGGATGAGACAAGTAATAGCCTACAAATGATGCTCGCAATGGGCTACGACAAAAATCAAAGACTAGGACAAAATGATAATGCCCTAATATACTTATCATGCCAGAGACGCAACCCATAACAAATTTTGGCCTTGGATGTACTCCTCTGAGTATAACCATACGTGGCCGAAGTCCTCCAGTTAGAACAGTTAATATTTCTCCTTAGCCAATAGCAGCAGAAGTACGCTCATCAATATCCATAGCTAGAGACATACATAACTTTATAACTGAGGTCTATATTAGTAGAGATGACAAGGATACCATGACCAATCTACCTAGGTTATTTGAGGATACTGCCCTTTGCATGATTAGCACCCTCTCCTTCGAACCAGACCAACAAAATCATGAGATTCACTTAGTATATCTCCAACTCATCGACTACAACCAACGAGGACCACCAGTTCTCGATACATTCAAAAATGATGAGACACTCTAAGAATTCATGGGATTGCAGGATAACATTCTAGAAGGGGATCAAAAAGCAGGGTTTATAATGGAGTTGGACACACATACCTATTATGGGGAAACAATTGAATTCTTCAGCCACAAAAGTGAGAAACTAAGAATCATATCTAAGTCCTTGAGTGAAAACCACACTGTGGCACTCTCTGACAAGAAAATAGTAAAAAGAAAGGACGTATCCAATGATGAAAACCTCTCTAAGGCGCTCGAGGATGAAGGATTCAATCTTCCTTTAAGAGTTATTCATCAAGAAAAGTCAGCAATCTTGGCCGAAAAATGCAATCTTGTCAACCTAGGAACAGAGGAGACCCCACATATCACATTCTATGCGGAATCACTACTATCAGAAGAGCAAGAACTCCTAGCAACATTCCTAAGGGAAAGGAAAATAAACTTCACATGGATTTATGCTGACATGCTAGGACTTGATCCAAAGACTGTGATTCATCATTTAGCAATGTATCTAGAAGCAAATCCGGTCAAACAAAAGCTTCAAAAAATGCATCCTCAAATCACTTTGTTAGTCAAAATGGAGCTAAAAAAGCTATTGGACGTAGGATTCATCCAACCAATAGATTATCCGGAATGGGTATCAAATTTGGTACCTATCTCAAAGCATGACAGAGCCATGAGAATCTGCACAGACTTCAGAGATTTGCACAAGGCATGTCTGAAGGATGATTTCCTGCTTCCTAACATCGACATGATAGTAGACATGATAGTAGGACATGAGATGCTATCATTAATGGATGGATTTTTAGGATACAATCAAATCATGATAGCAAAAGAATATCAACATAAGATGGCTTTCACTTGTCCATGGGGGACCTACTGTTGGAACATGATGCCATTCAGCCTAAAGAACACAGGAGAAACATATCAAAGGGCCATTACATTGATATTCCATGACATGATCCATAAGACAGTCAAAGACTATGTCGACGACATCCTAGCTAAATCTAGAAAAAGAAAAGATCACATAGCAACCTTAAGTGCTATTTTTGACAGACTGGAGGAGTACAAAGTCAGACTAAACCCAAAGAAGTGCATCTTCAGCGTACAATCAGGTAAATTGCTAGGATACATAGTGTCCATGAGGGGTATCAAGGTGGATCTAGGAAAGGTGAAAGCAATCCTCGAGATAGAAGCACTGAAAACATTAAAGCAACTAAGAGGTCTACAAGGAAGACTTCAATCCATCTGATGATTCATAGCACAACTGGCGGACAAGCAGAACCCATATTCTCACCTACTCCACAAAGGGGTAGCGTACAAATGAGATACAAAGTGTGAAGAGGCATTTAACAAAATCAAGGAATATCTATTGAAACCACCATTCTTAATGCCACCCATCCCAAGAAATCCATTGATCTTATACGTATCAGCAATAGCAGCAGCCCTTGGAGCCCTCTTAGCTCAACATGATGAAAATGGAACGAAAAGGGCTATCTACTATATTAGTAGAACAATGGTCAGTCATGAGCTAAACTACTCATTCATCGAGAAAGCATGCCTTGCAGTAGTGTTTGCATCACAAAACTTCAGACATTACATGTTGGCACACAAGATAAAGCTTATCGCCAAAATTGACCCCCTCAAATATCTACTATCAAAGACAATGCTCATAGGAAGAATGGAAAAATGGGTGATGATACTGTCAGAGTATGACATCGAGTATGTAGAGTAGAAAGCAATTAAGGGTCAAGTTATTGCAGATCAACTAGCAGAAGCACCTATTTATTCTGAGAATCCTCTTGTCTCAGAGTTTCCAGATGAGTCCATTTTTAACCTCAACATAGCTGACCACTGGAAACTATACTTCGATGGCTCATATACACAGCATGGATCAAGAGCCGGTATCTTCTTCATCACCCCACAAGGGGATTGCATACCAAGGTCATACAAACTGGCATTTCCTTGCACCAACAACATCGTAGAATATGAGGCTTTGACTATAGGTCTTAGGATAGCAGTGCAATGGAACATCATGGCTCTCAAAGTGTATGGAGACTCTTAGTTGATCATAAATCAAGTCAATAATGAATATCAGACCAAGGATGACAAGCTCATTCCATACAAGAAATTGGTGGAGACTCTCAAAGAATCTTTTATAGAAATAACATTTGAGCAGATTCCTAGAACTAACAACAGAGTAGCAGACGCCATGGCAACAATTCGGTCCCTACTGGACATCCCCAACAATGTTCCAAAATATGAATTCTTGATTGAGCAGCTTCTCATTCCCGGATTCGAGGTACTAGAATCAGAGTTCGTGTGCTAAATCATTTATCCCAGTGATCCTTGGTATCGTGACATCTACACATATCTTCAAATAGGAGTCATACCCGCTGACCTACCATCAAACCTAAAATGAACCTTTGTTAAAAATGAATCCAAATTTGTTATCCTAGGTGATACCCTATACTGTAGAAGCATAGAAGGTACCCTACTATGCTACCTAAATGTTGAGGAGGAATTAACCACTCTAACTGAAGTACACAACGGTATCTGTGGTTCACACTCAAGTGGAATTACCATAGCCAAGAAACTGTTGAGGACGGGGTATTATTGGCCCACAATGGAAAGAGAAGCACATGATCATGCCAGAAAGTGTCTACAATGTTAGCAGCATGGGGACCTCATCCATGCTCCAGCTCAAGAGCTTCATCCTGTCATCACACCATGGCCCTTTTTGAAGTGGGGCCTCGATCTCATTGGAAAAATCACACCCACCTCATCCAATCGCCACAAATTCATCATAACCACAACCGAGTACTTCACAAAGCAGGTGGAGGCCATACCCATGATGTATATAACTAGGAAGTAGATTTCTAAATTCATCCTGAACTATCTCATCTGTCATTACGATGTCCCACAAGCCATTATCTCAGATAATGGGACACCATTCAAGAATTAGGATGTTCGTAACTTGTGTGAGAAATTCAAAATCCAACATCACTTCTCCACCCCGTACTATCCCCAAGGCAATGGCCAAGCAGTAGCTACAAACAAAACCATCCTCAAAATCCTCAAGAAAACAATCAATGACGTAGGTCGTGACTAGCATCTGTAGCTTAATCCCACCCTCTGGGCCTATCGAACCAGCATCCGCACACCCACCAGTGCCACCCCCTTCTCCTTGGTCTATGGATTAGAAGTGGTACTCCCCATTGAGATCAAGCTCCCATCCCTCAGGATATCACTGCAAAACCTCATCACTGATGAAGACTACCGAGTGTCAAGATTGAACGAGTTGGAGCTACTGGATGAGCGACATATTGATGCTTTAAATCATTTGTAAGTCTATCAGAATAGACTCAAAAGAAGCTACAATAAGAAAATAAGAAGTAAGACTTTCCAAGTTAGAGAACTAGTCTTAAAAGAAAATCAGAAGAATGTCCCAAACCCAAGCAGCAAAGACAAGTTCGAACCCAATTGGTTAGGACCTTTCGTCATCACAGCAAGTTACAAGTCAGGGGCATATCAGTTATCAACACCCAAAGGGGAACCTCTATAGGAGCCCATGAATAGCTCCCATCTCAAAAAGTTTTATGCCTAAATCTTTCAAGGTATAGAACCAAAAATCAAAAATCAAAAAATGTCCTAAAAAAATGGTTACTTTGGCAAAACCGGCAAACAGCATCTTGGTGACAACAAAAAAATCAAAAAAGCAAAAAAATCCAAAAAAAAATAGAAAAGGGATAAAACAAAAATTGTCCTCTAGTGAAAACCACTTCGGTGGCACTTTGGACAAGTACCTTGATGAAAACCTGGCAAAAAGGAACCTTGTGTAAATAAGCACTTTCCATCCACCAAGATATGTATGGCTTGTTCTCCATCATCCATCCATTTTGCTTCCATCATCCATCACATTCAGGTCTCCATCCATCACTCATCCACTCGCATCCACACCATAGCTTGGTCTTGTTTTCATATCATGATTCCTCCTAGTACTACTCAACCCATCCTCAAGGTCAGTTTGTCCTACCTTTATCAGGGTTGTCTATTGCATCACGCTAGGGGCATGTTCTTATTGGATCAGATTTATGTATGATCTTAAAGTCCTCAAATCAGAAAATCCAAAAACATCAGAAAATCCAAAAATCCAAAAACATTAGAAAATCAAAAAATCTAAAAACATCAGAAAAAGCACAAAATCCAAAAACATCAAAACATATCAAAATCCAAAAACAAGTCAAAAAGTCTTTCAAAAGGTCAAAAACAGAGTCGTCTGGTCGAACTACGTCGTCTCTAAGCTTGAACGTAGGAAAGGTTGATCTTTGATCATCCCCCGAGACACTTAGGACAGTCCTTTAGTAGTCCATAATAAACTGACATTTCATCATGTATATCATCATCTGTAAATCGGTCAAGTCATTAGTCGAACTACGTGGTCTTTGTGTGTATAACGTAGGCAAGGCTAATCTGTTGATCAGCTCTCGAGACCCCTAGGATAGGTATTTAGGCTAGTCTTTTTTGTCAAAATCTCAGAAAACCCCACAAAAACATTGGAAAATTAAAAAATAAAAATAGTTGCAAAATCTCGAAAAATACCAAAAATAGCCTCAAAACATTGCAAAACATCGAAAACTTCCAAATATTTGAAAAATCCATCCATCTCATCTCGCTTGCACCCGCAATAACACCATCGATAATAAACTAATCATCATCCTCAACCTTTGGTGAAACAGTTAGAAACAAGTTTAGCAGATTAAAAACTAGAACTAGAAACGTCAAGTCTTAAGTCTAAGTCAGTGCGTAAGCAAGTTGGTCATCTCTTTGCATTGGTAACTTATCATCCCGTCAGTTCCATATCAATCATCCCTTAGAACACTTTGGATAAATGAAATGATGTGCTGCCATCCACTAACATGTCCTAGGATGAATCCTTCCTACAATGGGCATTATCTTTTGGCAATAAGTTTCGGTTATCATCCTTAGAAAACACATCCTTTTTTCCGTTAGCGGTATTGAAGAGTATCAATTTGTTTGTTTACTTGGTCTTTATCTTTTGACTTATCTTATTTTGCGTTCATTCCAAGGACATCTCAATGATATCCTAAAACAGAGGATTTAGAGAAATAGGAATGGGGCAACAATCATTATCTTTTGTCTATTGTGCTTGTTGGATGTTCTTGTAATATAACCTTCGTGAATACTTGTTGTGTTAGGTATGTATGGAAGAGGTCTAGGGAAACTTGTTGACTATTGCATGGATAGGTTTATCTTTCTATTTTTTGGTCCGAGGTGTCTGAAACTTCTCAAGTGCATCCTATAAAGGTTTTTGTATGTCAGGTATGAACAATAATACTCCTATCTTCTTTTCAAGTCAAAGTTCATCTCACTGGGTACAACGCCATCCTGGTTTTCTATACCTAGATGCATTATACCACGTGTGTTATCAAACATAATAAAATTTGGCCCTTTGAAAATCCCAATTCCTCAGCAAGTAATCATCATCATCATCATTGGCATTTGCATCATCTTGTGTCTCGTTGAAATGACTTCTTCTTTTCTTACTAACCGCACTAACAAGGTACTATGACAGTTGATCATTATCGCCATCATCATCACCGATCCTACATCCACAAATCATTAGCATATCACATAAACATATCACATAGGAAACATACGCATTGCATAAACATATCATATAGGAAACATACGCATTGCATTTTTATCATCATATAAACAGTTTATCATAAAAATTCTTTGTAGATAGGTGCATCCATGTCATCGCATTTCACCCATTACATTGCACCTCATGCCATTATATCAATCATTTCATAAACATTCATTTGCATTTCATAACCATTTCATATTACCATCTATCATATAAATCATTGCATAGCATCTACGGAAGCATTTTATAATCATTTTTCACATAATCATAAACAATAGGTATATAAGCATTTAATTCATTAGGCATACATACTTGCATAACATTAATGACATCATCTCACCACTTTACGTTCACATTACATCACGCATCATCATATTACTTTGCATTTACATATCATTGCATCCTATTAAAATGTAACACATACATTACATCATCATTTAATACGTTTAGGATTAACATGTGTTATTCTAAGCATCTCATAAAACCATCTCATTATGCATTAACACCATACACGACCATCGCATTCATATTTCATCATCCATCTCATCTCATAAATAACATCATAAAACATTCATTGCATAAATCATTCCACATAGGCATAAACATACAAAATTCATATATACATCCATTCATTAACATTTCATAAGCACAATTTACATATCATTTCACATATGTACAACAGGCAATATCATTTCACATATCATACCATCGCATTTGCATTATCATAAATAGATCATCACATTTGCATAGCATAGGTTAACATAATATAGATTTGTTAGTCATAATCATAACGCATGTATCATCAAAAATAAATGCATCCATAAAGACATCATTGCAAAGCATATAGAAATAAACCATCCATGCATAAAGGAGAACACGGTACATCACATCAAAATCATCGTTATATTACAAAAATGTCCAACAAGCACAACAAATATGTTTCATCAAAATCATTTGTGCTTGTTGGACGTTCTTGTAATATAACCATCCATGCTTGTGTGCGAGTTGCATGATGAGTCGCATCTCCAAACCTTAGTTATAGATAAATAAGAGACCAATCTATATTTCAAAAAAAAAATGAAGGTTCTACGATATTCTAGTCAATTGCTACATGTTGAGAAAGTTATCCTGCATGACTACTAGGCCCTCTCCCCTAAAAGAATAAGGGGACATCACTAGGTCGACGAAAAACAATGACATAAGTTGTTTTAATGAGGGAACACGGGACCAAGAAAAGACTTAGGAAAAATAAAGTCAAGTGAAATAAATAAAACAATAAAACAAAAGGGGGCCTAACCTAGACGAAGCGATGGGGCTTAAGTCATTTTAAATCCTTCCCAAAAAGTAACGAGCAAATAGATCCCATCCAAGGTGTAAGATGAACACTAGGGTTTTACATGAAGATGAAGGTAAAACCCCAACCTTAGGCTTTTCCTAAACACCATAGATGACCAGCGACACAAGTCAGGATAAAATACAACACAGAGAACAAAACATTGAAGTTCCATCAGTACCCATAACCCTAAACCCTAAATCATTAACCCTTAACCCCCTCTCTCTC
>VDFB02058242.1:299822015-300071170 GCA_007258455.2 Sequoia sempervirens | reverse complement strand
CAATTCCAGTGCCGAGGAAAAGTTTGGAGTAGTGAAAACAAGGTCAATGTCAATGTAGAGGAGATTTTGGAGTTAAAAACAAGGTCAATACCCGGCCGACAAAGAGTTTGGAGGAGTGAAAACAACACCATCAATACTAAGAAAGCCTTGAGAGGAAGAGTTTGGAGTAGTGAAAACAAGGTCAATACCAGTGCCAATTAAGAGTTTGGAGGAGTGAAAACAAGGTCAATATCAGCATTGAGGAAGAGTTTGGAGTAGTGAAAACAAGGTCAATACCAGTGCCGAGGATGAGGTTGAGGGCACTCAGGGAAAATCAATGACCAAGGGGCAATGAGTACTATAATTTTGGCACCCCTATTCTCTTTAACCTTTAATTTTCATGCCTAGTTTCCCAAGATCTTCTCATACATTGGCACCCCCATTCTCATTAAAATGGGTATAAGATAAGACAAAACAAGCAGTCTTTCACACATCCACCCGACCTTAGGTCTTGGAAAAACTCTCATAATCTACCCACATCTTGGTTCAGGTCTAGGATTTCATCACACATAGCCTTCATCGCATGAGTCTGAAGCAATTGTAGACTTAGCCCAAGTATATGCTAGGCTAAGGTAGATCTAATGAATGGAAATAGAGGCATACAATTCTTCTTTAATACCTCCACCACAAACATATGCAACATGTTGGTTGTTTTTATGGTAAGTAGATTAATCTTCTAATCTACCTATGGAATTGCCAATTCCAATAAAGGGCAACTCGAAGGACTTGGACCATCTGACAAGGATTTGAAAGACCTCCTACACTTTGGGCTCTGCAAGACCCGAGAGGGTGATCTCTTAATGTGTTTACAACCTCTGCACCATCATCATAAACAACATTAACAAAAATAGATAATCTCATTTAATAACTCAACATAATAGGATAATACCGAATAGAATTGGATTTTTATCAATAATATCAACTATTTGGAGCATGAGATAACTACAACAACATTTCACAGTATAAGATAGTCATTGATTTGAAATTTGTAGCAAGCTCTAGGTAAAGGAAAAAAATATTGAACCATACGAATAAGTACAACTTAGATTAGTGCCATATATCCATTGGAGGAGTCAAATTTATAAGCATCTAAGGGTTTATGATAGATTTAACACATAACATATAAGATCCTTGATAACATTGCTTTAATATCTCATCAATATGTATTCTAACCCAATACTACTTATCAAATCCTTATACATAACATATCCACCTACAATCCCATTCAAGCATTTTAATTAATTCCTTGAATTAAACCTAAAACAAGAATCATACACACCACAACAATGAGATGAATGAAACAACCCTTGATCATTTTATTCAAAATTTAGATATGCTTATACAATGGAGAGACGTGAGTTTGAATTAATCATATCAATTCAAATGCCAGTACTATCATAAAACATCAAATCCCCATGAATTCAAAACCTACTACAGAATGACTCAAAACCTAAATTATATTTCACTAAAACCATCAGACTTTACAATTTGCTCTATAACTTCATCTAGACTCGACCAAAAATATCTAACTTGCTAACCTATACTTCTGGCCTTGAAATCCTTCTTATATAAAAAAGGAGCAAACAAGCATCAGGCTAGAAAGCACATGTGTCACTAGCCAATTGGACCACCTTGTGATATTCCAAAAATTTGTTACAACAGCAATCTCCCCAGAGAATCTTCTTGTTCGTCATGCCTGTTGAGAATGGTTGATGCAGCAACAAAAAACTTCAAGAATTCTATGCCTAGACTGTCACCAAAAAACAAAACTAGAATATGTTGTAACTGCAACAACTGATTTGTCAACCATTAACAGCCTACTCCTTTTCACTCTTCCTCAGTTAAATATACATTTACCCATTTCTGGTATTCTTCATCAGTTGGCCAATCAAAATTGATCACCTCATTCACCTTGACACTATAAGGTTTGTACTTAACTGCCACCTGATTGGATTCTCTTTCAAAAGACTCCAAGAATGAGTTGGTGCTAATGATTTTGTCCATACAGCTCACCAACAAATCATAATCTGATTTACCCTATTTTTGAGGGTTTTGTAATCAAAACATGATATAAAGGGGCTCTTACACTTTTTGTGATTACTGTAGCTTGTGTAAGAGGTCCCATGGATACTATTGTAATTGTAGGATGAGAAATAAAGAAAGTATAGCTACTGTCCTCAATAGTTTTGTGAAGAAAAGCATGTGAAATGAGAGGTTTAAGCCTAGGTTTCAACAAAACATGTATGGGAGATCTGATTTTATGAATTTTTATCCATATGCAGACCTAATGGGTTGTTTTTGAATACTGAATATAAATGATATGCATACACACACACGCACACACACATATATGTGTGTGTGTGTGTGTGTGTGTGTGTGTGTGTGTGTGTGTGTGTATGTATGTATGTATGTATATATATTTTAAAATGTAAATGTAAATGCAATTACTAGATGCTCTCCTAAAACAATAAATTCAACATATCATTAAAGAAATCTATACCTATGTATATAAATGTGTATTTCTAAATGCAAGTGTAAATGCAAAGAGCATATGGTTTTGTAGTGTTATAGATACAACATATCCATAAATTAATGTAATTGAAATTCTAAAGTCTTCAACACATATAATATGAAATCGATCAAACTATTAAACTACATGAGAAATAAATGAAAACAGTAAATGCATATGTAGGTGTATTTGTAAATGTAAGTGTAAAATAAATAAGAATAATGAAAATTATAAAAGAATACAAGGAAATGTCTCCTCCCTTCTTGGTAGTGATAACCTCCTCCACACACAACCCTTAAAAATTATGAATAGAGGAATATAATCTTTGAAGAACTCAAAGTTGATTCTCTCCTACTTGATACAATTAGTCATTTTATCCTTATAAACATTTATAGTGATTACTAGAGGCACATAGACCAATTCTTCATAATAGAAGAATTTGATCATACTTTTCCAATGATGGCATTATGAGAAAACCTTAGATTAAATAAATAATTCCTAGCTAAGTTCTTTAAATCATGTCCAACTGTATAAGAGAAGACCATTGCTATGTGTACCTAGATACCATCGAGAAAGGCTCTTTGGGCTCTTTCATCAATCATCCTACCTTAAAACATACCAAAAGTCTCCTAGCAACTAGACATAGGAATATTTAAGATGACTTAAAAAAAAATTATTGCCAAAGCATAAACTTATGATGACTTACCAGGACTAGTACACACTCCCTCCCCATTAACCACTTAGACATATGGAAATTAAATGTAAATTTGCTGCTATTTTTAGTCATGTAGTTGTCCAATAAACCACTTGGTGGTGTTTCCCTTCAAGTTTATTTACTTGAATGAAGAGAAAAAGTCCTTTGATTACAATTAGATAATACATTTGAGGCCTTGGTTGTGTAATTGGTGGACCATAGTCACATTTAACACTTGTTACAAAGTTTGGGAGTTAAAACATTAAGTAGATTTGATTTGTGATGGACAAATTTGGACAATAGTAACAATAACTTGCAATCTATCAAGACTTGATTACCTTATAACCTGTGAAATTCTAACGATGAAATGATAGATTAATCATAATGTCAACTTAGGATCACATCACCATGAAAGAACTTCTTCCAACATCCTTATGAGTGCAGGTACCACCAAATAGGTATTTGTTAGATATGTCTTCCTCGAGTGAGGGAAATTCAGGAAGGGAAGAGGAAAGCGAGACATGTAGTATGTCTAAAAGAGGGAGATCAACTAGAGGTCAAAAGATTAGAAGAAAATTTTGTAAACACATGGAATTTTTTCTTGCTGAAGGGGGGTCATGTTCTTATGATGATGAGAGCATAGGAAACATTGAGGTGCCTTTGAGGTACAAACATCTACGGAAACAATGGGTACCCAAGGAACTTCCTCCAATAAACACTAATTTTTGTGTCAACGAGAGGATATATCACATAGCACCATCATCATTACATGGTTTGGGCCTATTTTGCATGGATGGCATAAAGGTCTGTTACGACAAAGTTACTAAATTGATGGAGTATGTCAGACCCTGTTACAATTACAAAGATTGGATGCAACTGGTTCGATATACACGAAGTATGCGTAGGCATGCACTGTCAGCAAATTATATGCAGCTAAAAGATAAGGATCAAAATAAAGGAGTGGCTATGTACATTGATGAAAGGCCAAAAGCATCAGGGAATATTGCAGGGTTTATAAATAGTACTCAACCTGGGTCAACAAATAAGCAACCCAATTGCATATTTGAGGCATGCGAGGGAAACCATGTATTTTTATATCCGATAAAATCAATAACTATAGGGGAAGAGTTGTTAATCGATTACAATTTGAATCACTTAGTTACAAACACAGTTACTATGGGGATGGTACATACTATGTACCATTTTACCCAACCTCCAATTAATAACTCTAATATACCATTTTATTCTTATATTTTTTTCGTAAGTCTATTGGTTTCATTTCAGTAATCTTTTTTTATATTTAATTTTTGTCACAACGGGACATTGATCATATGGAGAAGGCTCTGGCCCAAAGCACAGATCACAATTTATCTTCAAACGCTTCTACCCGACAGGTTTACGTCATTATGATTGTAGAAATTCAATACGGGAAAAATGTTTTCTTATTATGTTGTTTTGATAAGTTTATTGGGTTAATTTTGATAATGTTTATAATATTCTTGTTGCAATCGACTAATTGGGGAAAGGCACCAGTAGTAGACGAGAGCATCGATAGGGAGGTGTAGTTAATATTATGTGATGATGACATTGCTTATTCAACAAGCCCTCTCGATATGATAAGGAAGACCCAAAAAAAATGGAATGAAGAAATCCTTTAGTTGTTATTCATAGTGCCTCAAACAGATGAGATAATAGAGAGGGTTAAAATATTGACTAAGAGATCACAAAAATTGCAAGTAAGCTATCATGAGGTCTTTAATTATAACATAATTTCATTCATGGTTTTGTATTTTATACTCTTTTATGTTATGAACTAAAATATGTGTTGTTTTTATAGAATTTTTTGTGTCCTCATGACGCTCCTAGCCATGATCAGGGTACTGCAAGTACTACCTATGGAGTAGGGGTTGGTACAAGTGTCCATCCTGATCTTCCTGCACATACATCACATCATCTGACCCCATCAGTTGTGCCTATATTGTCGTCTGAAATGTTGGCAACACATACCATGCAGGCATCCGTTAGTGCACCCTCTGGTAGAGAACACATGCCAGAACATGCATTAGGACATGTACCTGGGGATTGCAAGTAAGCTATCATGAGGTCTTTAATTATAACATAATTTCATTCATGGTTTTGTATTTTATACTCTTTTATGTTATGAACTAAAATATGTGTTGTTTTTACAAGATTTTTTGCGTCCTCATGATGCTCCTAGCCATGATCAGGGTACTGCAAGTACTGCCAGAGGAGTAGGGGTTGGTACAAGTGTCCATCCTGATCTTCCTGCACATACATCACATCATCTGACCCCATCATTTGTGCCTATATTGTCGTCTGAAATGTTGGCAACACATACCATGTAGGCATCCGTTAGTGCACCCTCTGGCAGAGAACACGTGCCAGAATATGCATTAGGACATGTACCTAGGGATGTAGAGGCCACTAGCACTGGTGATATTTTAGCAGCATTTCTTGGATCTTCCCGTATTACTAGTACGGGAACATTTCCAGTCACATTTGTGGTGACTGAGGATTTCATTCCCATAAAGATAGAGAAGGTCCCAGGCACTTTAAAATGTTTTAATTATTATTATATATAATACAATTGAAATTTACTTATTAATCACTCTTTTTAGACTATTGATCCCATGATCATTTTGTAGGAAATGATATTTTTTATAAACATCTAAGTGATATTACATTGGAGCTCTTCGAGCCCACCATACCTACACGGTGGAATGCCCAAAATCAAGATTTAAAAGATGAGCTCATTAACCGTTTAGTTGTGCTCTTCGATAATAAAACATTCAACCGAACCAAGGTCCTTAAGAAAGTTGGTACCTATCTAAAGTATGTGAGGGACCAATATAGGTCACATTTAGAGAAGAACAAAAAGTATGAGCATCCCCCCATGATTCCGGAGAGGGAGTGGAAGGACTTGGTGTTGGATGGAAAGGAGAAGGCTAAAAAGAAAAAAGGAAAGACACCACCGGGCCAAGGAAGGTATGTGATACTATCAACAATGTAATTATATACTAATTGCTCTTTATTTTTACATAATCTAATGTATTTCAAACTATTCATAGGCTGCCCGACACATCGAAGGCAACAAAGGAAAGACTAGAAAAACACGGGCAGCACAAACTTGGCTCTAGTGGTTATATGAAATTAGCCGCATGAATTGTAAGTATCAATAAATGAAATATCGTATCCAAATAATAAATTGAAATAATTTTGGTTTATCACACCATAGAAGAAAAATTCATGATCTTATGCAAAAATGTAGGGCTCTGAATTCAACAGAGTTCCCACAAAAGATGACCTGAATATTTCCTTCTAGCAAGGATATGGAGTCATGGTTGAATGCCTAAGAGTCTTGACTAGGCAAACACAACCTTCCACTACATCTGACACGCAGGTAAATAAACTCAATAAAGTTTATTTAAATTGAATACTTGTGCAATCTATTCAATATTAATTTCCACCATAAAGTAATTACATGCCTATTTGTTTTAAACATTCAGCAATGATAATACTACACATGACATTGGAATGCAGCCTGGTGAGGGTGAAGCACAACCTGCAGATGAAGGTCATGGTGTGCATACCGGTACTTTAGAGCATGTAGAGCGTGATCAACATGTTGAGCATGATCAGGCTAGCGAAGATTAGGAACATGATGTGACCCCATCAGGTAAGGAGGACCACTCTAAAGTTCTTTTAAACATATTTAATTGTAATTGGTGTATTAATTAATGTAACCTTTCATGTTTCAACTTTAGAGCATGTAGAGCGTGATCAATGTGTTGAGCATGATCAGGCTAGAGAAGATCAAGAACATGATGTGGCCCCATCAGGTAAAGAGGACCACCCTCATGTTTTCTTAAACATATTTAATTTCAATTGGTGTATTAATTAATGTAACCTTTCGTGTTTCAACTGCAGATCAAGATTTAGAGGGTGTTCAACATGTTGAGCATGAGTCTATAACAAAAGTTTCAGGAACATGATGTGGACCAATTAGGTAAAGAGAACCACTCTAATGTTCTTTTAATTAATGAAATACTTTAACAATAATAATAAAACATATCAATTTAACATTTCTTTCTTATTGCAGCAGACCCCCTTGCGGCGTCCAGCGTCATGGCAGGGCGGCTAAGTACATTAAGATCACAAGTAGAGAGGAAGAATGAATGAATGTTATATGTTATTAATGGATGAATGAATGAATGTTATATGTTATTAATGGATGAATGAATGATTAATGTTATCTTATTGGGTATGGGGAATTGAGAATGATGTGAGGGGCACAAAATGAGCTTCCACCGTCACGTGGTTGGCCCTGTTAAGTAGAGAATATTAAACTATTCTCGAAACAAAGAGAAGCTCAATAAGGTAATGCACTTTTCAATATAAGAAATGCATCATTTGAAGTATCAAACCAATATGCAAAGATGAAAGAAAGTGCTAAATTTTCACTATGGTGGCAGAAAAATGACTCTTTATACCCTGAATCCATGCTCTGCATCATAATTTGAAGTTGTTTCCATTCCAATGTTCTGAGTTTAGTTTGTGTGTATGGCTTTGTATGAATACTACATTGTGTTGTGTGTGGATTTGGTTTCAAAGCTCTATTTCTTCTGTTTTTAGTGGTGACATAACTCTAAAATTTGACTTTTGTGCATAACAGGTTAGTGGAAAAATTGATAGCTTTGAAGGGTTTAGAGGCTCAATTGAGATAGATACTTAGATATTTGGATCTTGTTGCTGATGGGAGGCTTCGACTTAACCATGAGATTTTGTACCATCTATAGGTATGCAAAAGTTTCTCTACTTACATTCATTCTTGATCATAAATGTTGTAAATGATATTAATGCTTCAAACTTAAGATTCATTTCATTGTTATAATGATCAAAATGTTATACTTTTCTATACATTCAAGCATTCTCTTGCCCTCTACCCTTTGCTCTCCTCCTTTTAAGAATTTTCTTTGTCATAAAAGACTCACATTTCTGTCTCATTTACACAAATTTATCTGAAGCGCTAGGAGTGAATAAAGATATGTAAAAGATGATGGATTATGTCTAAACAACAACTTTCCATCTTATAGCTAATTAAATCCTTAATATTTGAATAGTTTATAGCTTGAATAATGCTTGTATATGCATGTGTAGCAATAAGGAGCCTATGTGAAGATTGAAATTTAAAACATCACTTTGGTATTTTTCCTTAGGCAGTGAAATGATATTTTGAGTTATACAAACCTACACACACATTGATATTTTTTAGCATTGCATTGAAGATTTTTTTTTCTCTTATACCTACCCTCGACTAGACATGGAGGTATATAATATTGGTTTTTGGGTTTATTCTGTAAGTAGTTAATTTCACAGAGGAAGACTAAAATCTTCTTAATGTCCTATGTCAGGTGTGAAATCATATGAATCACTTGCTGAAGGCACCATTTTGTATTCTTCCAAAAACTGGTTTGTTCATTTTTTTATGTTTCTTGCATGTGTTTTTTTTAGGCTCTAGAGATGTAGCTCGGCTCTTTCCTTTGCACTTTTCATCTATTTTGATGATTACAGTAGATTTTCCTCATAATTTTTCATGTAGATTTGTTTGTAACCTTCTTTTCTACCAATAAATTTGCAAACCACTCACATATTAAGGACCATTTCACTAACTTGTAGTCAACCATTACTTCATATGTTGCAGGTTGTGTCTGTGTGCCAATAAATCCTGATGATTGTGAGAACTTTAATCCTACAAGTGTACCCAATCTTTCTCAAGTAAAAGTCTTACCTTATTTTATAGTACTTTAAATGGTTAATTGAAGGTGCTTCTTTAGATCTAAGATAGTTGAACCTTGGATTAAATATATAGTATTAGATGGGCAGTATAATGATAAAACTGAGGTCCATTGAACACAAATTATGAACATAATTTACTGAACTATGAATAGTGTTACAATTATAATTATTTCTCCTTTACCTACCTCTACATTAATGAAAAAGATAGCAGTTATTGGAAGTTCATTACATGTCTCATGTATGTGTTAGTATTTTAATTTTGTTTAAGTTGTTCAAGAGCTTGATTAGGTCAAGAATATGTTCTACAAGCTCTATTCTCTTGACACTACTCACCATTTTCCCTACACATTTTCTCTTCAATCCAGATGTTTCTTAACTCCTTCCCTTGTTAGCCCTTGGTTTTTCTCAAGTGTAATGCTTTTTCTATGCATCTTGCAGTCTGTATGTATGATCAATCATCTCTTATGAAGCATGGATAACCTTTCATGGAATTGTTGTTGTAATTAGACAATTTCCATTGTGAGAATAATCATTTAACTTGTATGGAAGTAAGTATTTTTCATATTATTTGACTTGGTATTGTAAACTTGTCTTTGCATGATTCTCTCGGGGGGAACAACAGAACTATGATGATAGGTAGAGTTGTTTCTTAACTCCTTCCCTTGTTATCCTTTGGTTGTTCTCAAGTGTAATGTTTTTTCTATGCATCTTGCAGTCTGTATGTATGATCAGTCATCTCTTATGAAGCATGGATAACCTTTCATGGAATTGTTGTTGTAATTAGACAATTGCCATTGTGAGAATAATCATTTAATTTGTATGGAAGTAAGTCTTTTTCATATTATTTGACTTGGTATTGTAAACTTGTCTTTGCAGGATTCTCTCGGGGGCAATAGCAGAACTGTGATGATAGGTAGATTTGTACAACACCATAAATCATTTGGCATTATCAATATATTGCTTATAGAATACTCTGTGCAAGTAAAATGGAATGTGCAATGACAATTGGTCTCGAATTCAAATCTGAATATAAGTACATTATACACAAGAAGATGGTATCTATTCTATGATTTAAAGCACCCAAAAATAATAAAATTAATAGGTTTCATTTGTTTACTTTCTCTTAGACACTTGTTTAATCAACAAGACCCTCAGAATGTCTTGTTGATAACTAGCAGTGTTCAAAACTCCTGAAGAGGTTAGATCAGTGTGACATTGGATATGTCTTGCTAAGGGAAGTCATCGACAAGACATGGACTATTAGAGTGAGTTTTCTATCCTATACCGATGATTGATCTCTCACCGATGGGTTGGCTTCGGTGATCATCACCAAGAGTCTCTGCAATGGTACATTTCAACGAATATTTTTTAAAAAAAAATTGCATTGTTTCGTCACAATTTCGACAAAAACCACCAATGAATCACCAAAAAGGGTCTGACAAAGTTGCTATAGCTATGACGAAGGCTTCGTCGTAACTCCTTGCCCAATTTGTTGCAATTTCGACTAAGTCCACTGACGAATCACAGAAAAGGTTCAACGAAGTTTCTTAGCTACGATGAAGGCTTCGCCATAACACCTTTCCCATTTCATCGCAATTTTGACGAAGGACACCGACTAATCACAAAAAAGGTCTGATGAAGTTGCTTGGTTGTGACAAAGGCTTCGTCATAACTCCTTTCCCATTTCATTGCAATGTCAACAAATGCCACCGACGAATCACAGAAAAGGTCCAACAAAGTTGCTTAGCTGCGACGAAGGCTTCGTCATAACTCCTTGCCCATTTCATCACAATTTTGACGAACGCTACCGATGAATCACTTAAAAGGTCTGAAGAAGTTGCTTACTGCAACGAAGGCTTCGTCGTAACTCTTTTCCCATTTTGTCAAAATGGCAATGAACTTCTAGTGTTGTTTCAACACTTCGGAAGAGCCATTGCAATTTCATTTTGGTTGTAATTCGTCAATGGATACACGAAGTTTTCGTTGATATTCCGAAGAACATCCGAGTCATTTGATGATGCCGACGACTGACGAATCTACACCATTATTTTGATGTTTAATGCGTCATCGAAATTTCAATGAAAAAAATAGCAATGAAATTTTTTTCGTCATTTTGTCACTTTTCTGACAAATATTTGTCGAATGACTGACAAACATTCATCAAAAAATGGATCCAAATTTAGTAGTGGCTCCTTCTACCTCTCTCCCCTCTATCCTTAACCCTCTACCCTCTACCCTCTACCCTTAACCCTCTACCCTCTACCCTCTACCCTCTACCCTTAACCCTCTACCCTCTATCTCTCTCCCACTCCCTCCCTCTCTCTCTCTCTCTCACTCACTCCCTCTATCTCTCTCCCCTCTACCATTAACCCTAAATGCTAAACCCTTAACCCTTAAAAACCTCTATACTCTACCATCAACCCTCTCTCTCTCTCTCAATTCTCTCCCTCCTACCGCCTCTCCATCTCTCAAGTATCTCTCACTCACTCACTCACTCCTTCTATTTCTATCCCCTCTACCCTTAGCCCTCTACCGTTAACCCTTAAACGCTCTCTTAGGTCTCTCTCTCTCACTTACTCCCTCTATCTCTCTCCCCTCTACCCTTAAACATAAACCCTTAACCCTTAACCCTAAACCGTTAACCCTTAAACCATCAACCCTAATCCCTCAACCCTATAACCTCAACCCAATACCCTAAACCATCAACCCTATAGGTCCTCAACCCTATAACATCAATTCTCAACCCTCTACCCTATACATTGGATCTTCAACCCTCATCTATCTATGTCCCTCTGTCTTCTCTCCTTATCTCTATCTCACTTCTCCCCCCATCTCTCCCTCCATCCATCCCTCCCTCTCTTCCCTAATCCCTCAACCCTACACCCTCAACCCTTAAACCCTTAAACACTCAACCCTAAACCCTCAACCCTCAATCCTCAACCCTTAAATCTTAAACCCTCAAACCCTCTACCCTCTACCCTCAACCCAATACCCTTTATCCTCAACCCTAATCCCTCAACCCTTAAACCCTTAAACCCAATTGAACTCTCTACCCTAATTCCTCAACCCTCAATACTTTATCCCTCAACCCTTAAACTGTCAACCCTCAACCCTCTACCTTCAACCCTCAACCCTTAAACTCTAATCCCTCAACCCCTACACCCTCTACCCTATATGTTGGACCCTCAACTCTAATCCATCAACCCTATACCCTCAACGCTCTACCCTCAACCTTAAACTCTTGACCCTCAACCCTTAAACCCTCTACCATCTACCCTATGCATTAAACCCTCAACCCTCAATTCTCAACCCTCAACCCTTAATCCCTCAACCCTCAATTCTCAACCCTCAACCCTTAATCCCTCAACCCTCAACCCTTACACCCTAAACCCTCAACCCTTATACTTTTTACCCTATACATTGGACTCTCAAACCTATATCCTAAACCCTCCACCCTCAACCCTAAACCCTCAACCCTAAGCCCTTAAACCCTAAACCCCTTAAACCTTCTACCCTCTACCCTCAACCCAATACCCTCTACCCTCAACCCTATACCCTCAACCTAATACCCTAAACCATCAACCCTATATGTCATCAACCCTCTACCCTATACATTGGATCCTCAAACCTCATATATCTATGTCCCTCCCTCCTCTTCTCTCCTCTCTATCTCACTTCTCCCTCCATCTCTCCCTCCATCCTTCCCTCCCTCCCTCTCTACCCCTAATCCCTCAACCCCTATACCCTCAACCATAAACATAAACACTCAGCCCTAAACCCTAGACCCTCAACCTTAACCCCTTAAAACCCTCTACCCTCAACCCTATACCCTCTACCCTCAACCATACCCTCAACCCTTAAACCCTTAAAATGATAAACTCTGCATAATCCATAACCCTCAACCCTCTGCATGTGCCCTCAGCCCTCAGCCATGGCTCTAATCCTTCAGCCTATGCCCTCAAGCAATCCTCGACCTCGACCCTCAGCCTCAGTTGTCTCAGCCATCAGCCTGAAATCCCTCAGCCCCTAGGTGGGTGAGAGTATAAGGTGAGATATAGAGTGATGGAAGGAGGTGGGAGTAAACAAGGGGGAGATAAATAGAGTAGAGAGGGAGAGGAGAAATAGAGAGAGGAGATAGAGAAAGTAGAGAGGGAGGGACTGGTAGGGAGGACATAGAGGTGAGCGTGTGTGTGTGTGTGATGGAGAGAGAGAGAGAGAGAGAGAGATGAGATATAGAGAGTAGAGAGGTAAAGAGGTAGGGAGGAGACATATTTGAGATATAGAGTGATGGAGGGAGAGGTGGGTAAAGATAGGGAGAGGGGAGATAAAGATAAATAGAGAGGCAAGGAGATGTAGAGAGAGATGATAGATAGAGAGAAGTAGAGAGTGGAGGGATGGAGGGAGACGAAAGGAGGAGATAGAGGTGAGTGTGTGTGATAGGGAGAGAGAGTGAGAGGAGAAAAAATGAGGGGAGGAAGGGGGAGAGAGAGAAAGAGAGTAGAGAGGGAAGGGGGGAGAGATAGGTAGTAGAGAGGGAAGGAGAGAGTAAGATAGAAAGAGGGGGAGGGAGAGAGAGGTAGAGATAGTGGTAGGTAGTGGAGAGAGAGGTAGGTAGAGAGGGAAGGAAGAGGGAGGGAGAGAAGGGAGAGAGGGAAGGAGGGAGAGTGAGATGGAGAGAGTGGTGAGATAGGGAGTAGAGAGGTAAGGAGAGAATGAGAAATAGAGATAGAGAGAGAGAGAGAGGGAGGTTGGAGGGAGGGAGAGGTAAAAAGGGATAAGTGAGACATAGAGAGGGAAGGAGGGAAAGTGGGATAGAGAGAGAATGGTGATTTAGAGAGGAGGGAGTGAGAGGGAAGGAGGGAAAGTGGGACAGAGAGAGAATGGTGCTTTAGAGATGAGGGGGTGAGAGGTAGGCATGGAGATAATGATGAGATAGAGAGGAGTGAGTGAGAGAGAAAGAGAGGGATGGAGATATAGAGAGAGGTAGGTAGAGGAAGGGAGAGGAGAGATAGAGAGTAGAGAGGGAAAGAGGTAGGGAAGGAGACATGGGTGAGATAGAGAGGGATGGAGAGAGAGAGTGATGGAGGGATAGGTAGGTATAGAGAGGGAAAAAGAGAGGAAAGATATAGAGTAGAGAGGGAAGGGAGGGATGGAGGGAGAGGTAGGGAGGGAGATATAGGTGTGTGTGTGTGTGTGTGTGTGTGTGTGTGTGTGTGTGTGTGTGTGTGTGAGAGAGAGAGAGAGAATGGTGAGATAGAGAAAAAGCGAAATTGAGAGAGAAAGAGGGGGGAGGCAAGGAGGGACAATAGTGAGAGAGATTGGGAGGAGAGAAAAAAAGAAGGGGAGGGAGGGTGAGGTCAAGAGAGAGAGGGAGAGGATAGATAGAGAGAAGTAGAGAGGGAAGGATCGAGGGAGGGAGTGTTAGCGAGGGAGGTAGAGGTTTGTGAGAGAGAGAGAGAGAGAGAGATAGATAGAGAGAGTGGTGAGAGGGATGGAGAGAGAATTATGAGATAAAGAGGAGAGAGTTAGAGAGAAAGAAGGGGAAGAGAGGGATAGAGAGTGAGAGAGAGATGTATGTAGAGGGAGGGAGAGGAGAGATAGAGAGTAGAGAGGGAAAGAGGTAGGGAAGAGACATAGGTGAGTGTGAACCCCAAAATTTGCATTTCATCAAACAATGACCACAACTAATTGTTAGTCAATTTGAAATAAACAAACTCAAGGTTCCCTATAAAATTCATTTGAACACAAGAATAATGGAAAAGATGCAAAAAATCAAGCAAAACACAATGCAACATTATTCTAATGACTAAACTAGCATTCTATAGGGGGATTGGTGCTACTTTGATGTGGAAAGTAGCCCTTTCCCAACCCCTTTATAAAACTCAAATGATACAATGCCTTGAAGATGGAGTGAAGTGGACAAAATCAGCTCTCAATTGAAGAGAGTAACTTTGCATAAGATTTTGGATGGATTGTTGAAGAATGAGGCTTCTACTTGTAGACTCTCAAATTGAAAGAGTGCTTAAAAGAGAGCAATGTGGGATAATGTTTTAGCCAATGAGATGGAGCCACTTGTCACCTTGTGAATGGTTGAGGAATGTGCAAGTTTTGGTCAATGTGCCAATAAATGAGATTGGTTGGCCTTTTCAAATTCAAATTTTCTTGTTGGAGGGAGAAAAGGAGAATTTAATGCCAAGTGGGGGACATGTCAGAGGGGATTTATTGCCATGTTGGAAGGGACAAGTCAACTTGCTTTCAAATTCAAACTTGAGGAATATTCTCCAAAGATGCTTTGTTGAGGGAAAATGATGATTTAATAAATTAATTAAAATGCTCTATTGGTGCAAGTGGGAAAAGCTAGAGGACGTGATGGGTGATTGGATTAGATTAGTTAAGATGATGTTAGATGCTTTTGACCCATTTAACTTAAATACTTTGATTTATTTAAATCAAAAGGGATGGAATGTGAATTTGGGATTTAATTAAATAAAGTTTTGTTTATTTAATTAAAAAGGGGATACAAGATAAAGGTTAATTAATTTGAAGGAGATGAATCTAGGAGATGATTTATGAAAGATGGAATGTTAGGATGTGATTAAAATTGATTTATTTAAATGAGGTAATGATAGGTGAATTTATTTAATTGAAGGATGAAATGTTAAATTTAATGAAATGAAGGTTATTTAATTAAACTGGTGGGTTGAAATGCATGCATATTTTGCATGTCTACATTTTGCCCCTCTTTGAAGCAATGGACTTGTTGTGTTGGTTCAAAAAATAAACTTGTCGCGATCAAAAAATTCAAAAAAAATTTGATTTTTTCGGATGCCCCAGCAGAAAGAAATACACTAGTACATTGCCCTCTTGAGAGATTGAGCAAAAAGATTCGATTTGAGGGTTGATTTAGCGATAAATAGGTTCAAAATGAATGGTTATGATGATGATGTGAATGACATGATTTTAAGATGCTTGGAATAACCAATCTATATTATCCTAAACAACTTAAAATGATGATATGATGTGATGATGGATGATGCGATAATGCCTATATGATTATGTAATAAATGTTTTATGCAAATGTGTGATTTTATGAGATGCTTAGACTAACAGATCTATATTATGATGGAAATATGATGTGAGATGATCGGTTTTTCTTGTATGATATGATATGATATATAGTATGTTGATGGTTTGTCGATGCAGGATGGATGCACTGGAGATGATGATTAACTATTCATGAGGTGATGTTAGTGCTGAAAAGAAGAAATGAGAAATGAGATGATGAGAAGAGGATCCAACAAGCCATGATCTAACAAGACTTTATTAGAGATGATGATGATGATGATGATAGATGATGATTTGCTTATCAAGGATTGGGACTTTAAAAGAGCTACTTACCTTATGTTTGATAATACACATAGATACGATGCATCAAGGTATAAAGAACCAGGATGGCATTCTACCTAGTGTGATGGACTTTGACTCGACAAACAGATAGGAGTATTCTTGTTCACACTTAACATACGGAAAACTTGCTAGGATGTACTTTAGAAGTTTCAAACATCTTGGACCAAAACATGGGAAGGTATAACCTATCAATGCAATAGTCAACAAGTTGTCCAAAACACCTCCCATTCACACCTAACAGAGCAAGTACTCGCCAAGGTTATATTACAAGAACATCCAACAAGCACAACAGACAAAAGATAATGATCGTTGCCCCATTCCTTTCTATCTAAATCCTTTGTTTGGACATCATCTAGAGGTCCTTGGAATGAGTGCAAAGAGATAAGTCAAAAGACAAATAAAGTAAACAAACAAGTTGATGTTCTTCAATGCCACTAACCAAAAGGAAATGTGTTTTAAGGATAAGAACTGAAACTATTGCCAAAAGATAATGTCCATTGTAGGAAGGATACATCCTAGGACATGTTAGTGGATGGCGGCATGTCATTTCATTTATCCAAAGTGTTCTTTCTGATAAATAATGCCCATTGTATGAAGGATACATCCTAGGACATGATGTTATTGTATGATGATGGTTTGATAAGTTGATTGATAGGCTATTGATATAAGGTTGACTGACATGTTTGAAAATGATCAAGAGTTTGATTTTGTTTTAAAGGTTTGTTGTTTGCTTTTGATTTTACGTTTGAAGTTTTGCTTTTGCCAATTGTTGTGGTTGTTTTTGTTTTTTTTTCCAAAGGATGAAGGTGACAATTAGTTTATTATGGATGATTGATTATTGTGGGTGAAAGTGAAACAGAATGGAAGGATTTTTTCAAATTTTTTGAAATGTTTTGAGGCTATTTTTAGGTTTTCTTGAAATTTTGCAAATGTTTTGATTTTCCAATTTTTCAAATGTTTTCAAGTGTTTTTAGATTTTTGTGTTTTTTGAATGTTTTTGGATTTTGATGTCTTGGGGGCTGATCAAATATTAGCCTTGCCTATGTTTAAGCTCAGAGACGATGTAGTTCAAATACCATGTTTTTGATATTTTTCTAATTTTTTGAGTGTTTTTGGATTTTTCTATTTTTCTAATGTTTTTTTATATTTTTCGCATGATTTTGATGATTTGGATATGGATATGTATGATGATATCAGCACTCTGTTTAGGATTTTGTTGAAAACCAAGCTAGGGTTGATTGATCTGATTGATGAATTGATTTAATGATAACATTGTTGAGGATACACAACAATGCAAGGATAGTGTTTAAGCAACACAAGGATTAGGATGGATATCCCAAGATGATGAGGGATTGATTGGATAACATTGTCGAGGATACACACAACAATGCAAGGATAGTGTTAAGCAACACAAGGATTAGGATGGATATCCCAAGATGATGGATTGATTGGATTTGATTGATCAAAATTTTGAAGCTTGATTTGGAACAAAATTGTTTTGAATGATTTGATGTGATGCAAAAGTGAAAACTAGATGCAGCTAATATCAATTTTTTGGATCGATGTTCAATTGAAGACAACACTTGATAAGGAACATCTTCTTGTCAAAATATGCCATGGGCTAGTGATTTGGGTTTTTTCTCACAAGTGGCGGACAAATTTTATTTCACATTTGCCAATGTTTGGATTGCCACATAAGTTGAAGGATATAGATCAAGATTTATTCCCGAAGCAAGATGTAAATATTTGCCCCCGATTTCTAACAATGTATGGAACGCCATGGATGGATACTTGGATAGATGTATGGGTAGAGGGATATGGATAGCATGCAAAGGATTCCAAGGACTATCTTGTGATAAGATACGGTGTTCAGATAAAGAATGTTTATTTGGATAATGTTTCATGGCTCAGATAATGTTGGATAGGATAGGATCAATGAAAATGACCCATGTTAAGACGTTTATCATAAGCAATCGTAAAGTGTGCACCAAAGTTTGTCAAGATCAAGATAACTTGGAAGATGAATGTAGATATATGAAAATGGATTGGATAAATGCTTCATGGATGAATGGATTTATTATGACTGAGATGGATGGAATGTTGGATTTATTATGGATGGGATGAGTTTCTTTCACTTGAACTAGCCCACGTAGATGCTCGATTCCACACATGATGCCTATTTTCTAGGTTTTCATAATGGTACTTGTCCAAAGTGCCACCTATGCGGTTTTCACTAGAGGACGATTTTTATCTTTACTGTTTCATGATTTTTTGATTTTTTAGGATTTTCACATTTTTTTATTTTTTTGGTTTTTCTGAAAGATTTTAAGCTCATGTCGAACCACCTTGTGGTGTTGATGTAGACACTTATGTCACAATGTGCCATCGATATCCTTCCTGAAGAAGTTGTTTTGCTAAGATACGTGCACTTGAATGCAACTTTTGGGATTCTTGATTTGCTTTATTGATACCAGGGTTAACTTTGTCTTTGTGTGAACATCACGATAGAGTGCCTTCAGAATCCTTATGATGAAGGGTTGTTTCCAATACATGGTCAATTTGAGAATTGGATATCATGCGTGGAGGAATTGATGGAGTGTGTTTAGGGATTAGAGATGGATTGGTTGACAATTTGGAACCTTTGACTCTCAAAACTTGGGAAGGTGAGCAATGATGGGTGGATACGAAAGTGTGTATGGAATTAGGACCAAATGCTTGATACACTTTGTACGTCACTTGAAAAGCCTACTTTTTCTTTTGTGGACATCTTTGATGGATACTTTTCCCTTTTTTATTTTTCCCCATAGTTTCTTTGACTGATGGAGTTTGATAGGGATAATATTTCTTGTATTCTTTGGTATCCACTTGTATTTGATTTTTCCTTCATGCTTTGTTACTTCTTCTGCTTTAATAGTGTTCCTTGTTCTTTGATTCAAATATTTCTTTTGACGTTGGTCCCAATTCATGGATGGGATGATGGGTGGATGAAGATTCATGATGTGACTGGTTGTAGTATTGGCAATGGCTTCATCATAAGGATTCTCTGTGCTCCCTATGTTGACATTTGCACTAGATAAAGTTACCCCTAATATGGTGGTAGTGCCACCTTCGTTCCTTGATTCTACTTGTTTTGAGATGTCTTGTTTAGTAAACATGCTCTAACAAATGACCACTATAGATGACGTTGTTTCAATTTGTTGCTCTGCTAACTCTAGATTATACTATTTTGTCTAACTTGTTTCCTTGAGTAGATAATGTTGGATATCTGCATACCTGATGTCCTCAGTCTGAATTCAAGATATATCTGATCCTGATGTTGACAACTCAGTTTGACTATAGGAATCAATAACCTTCTCTTTTTGTGTAATAATGTCAGGTGTAAAAGAATCCTTTTCTGAATGAAGATCATCTATGTGTCCATCCAAATAAATCATCTCATGGGTAGATGGAGGAGTATGTGCTATATGGATATGATCATTATCTGCGACATCCTATATAGATAGGAGAGTTTCCATTAAATCATTATAGTATCTTGGAGATACGAATTCTTGATCTTGAATAATTTTAGAATTGCTTTCGACATGCTTTGGATCAAGTTCTTGACACGGGTCAATTTCAAAGGATGGATTGCCTATAAAAGGTTCTTGGATGTCGTCATTAGGCATGGAAATTGGCTCAATATCCTCTTCATTTTTTAGTGGACTTGGATCAAATGTTGAGTTGAAGATTCCTTCAATATCTGCAACCATGAGGTCGAAGGATGTCAATATGTCTTGGAAAGGACCATTGCTAGACTTTGGTGAAATATTTTGATCATGCTTTGGAATGAATTCTTGAGATATTCCCTCTAACTCGTTAGGTGACAGAGACATTTTCAACATGGTCATTGGTTGAATCCTGACCATTACCCCCAATAGTTATCATTTTTCGTGTTTGTGTTTGTGTTTGTTGGGAAGCTTGAGTAGCTTGCATGGCTTGGGAGGCTTGGGTAGCCTGAGTAGCTTGGTACTACTAGAGTGCTTTTTGGTAGGCTTGGTAAGCTTTTAGCGCAATATTGTATTGGCTTGATGTGTTTGGTTTAGGTGGTAGTGGTGGTAGATTCAGAATTGTGTTGGATGCAGTGACAAGTGGTTGAGATACGCTTGGAGCGATCATGGTTGTGAGGCGTTGAGATGTGATGGGTGTGAGAGTGGTGGTTGGAATGATTGAAGTGATAGTGATGGTTGGAATGACTCATGTGATAGGTCCTTGGGAGAACATGTTTTTATTTGTCAAGATCAATGTTGTTGTTTGATTGGATACCATCTGTTCTTGCGATATCAATAGTATATTTGGAGGATTTGATGCAATGATTTGATTGGTTCTTGACGGATTGCCTTGGATCAATTGATTTTGGACAATTTTTTGATTTGAGATGATGTTTATATTTGGCATGATAGGTTGAAATTGAACATTGTTGATGTTGTGATTCACATTTCCTTGATTTAGGTAACTTTGATTTTGCATGGTGTTACCTTGAATTGGATTAATACACAGAGTCGTTAACATCTTTTTTGGACTTTGAACAATATTCGTATGATTTGTAAACATATCCATCCCAAAGTTTACCAAGTTTGGATTCAAAATGTTCATGTTTTGTAAATTTGTACTTGGTACATTCACACTTGACATTTTGGGATTTGATGGGATGATGTTGTTCATTTGAAGACTCGTGCCTTGATTGTTCGGTTGATAGATTTGTAGGTTTGGGCTTGGATTTAAGTCTACCATTGAGAAAGGTGTTCCAAACTTTTAACTAGGCATACTTACATTTTTTGTACCATTGATGTTTGTAGGAGACAATGATCCCATGTATGGATTGTATAAATGTGAGTTTTGATAATTGATCGGCATTGTAAGGCTTTGAAAGTTGAATTGATTCGGATTACTCATGATGTATGGAGCAAGTTTATATTACATGTTCCTCTTGTGTTGAGGTCTAGTTTGGACCATAAAATAAGGATCAATTTTCAAGAATGTGGGAGGTGAACCTCTAATTCTTTTGGTTGATCCAAAGGATGGTGATGGGATATGAAAGATGGATGATTGGTGAATGATTGGAACTCTTAGGAAACCTTGAAGAGGATACTAAACTTTAGGACTTGGATTCATGTTTGATCTGATTTGGGATTGGTTTGATTTGATTTGGATAGTGAACTCATAAACTCTAAGAGGTTGGATGTTGTCTTAGAGTAAATTTTTCCACAAGATGCTAATTTCACTAAGTGTGAGAAGGATTTATCTAAGCATTACTAACCAAATAAGATGATTTTGATTTGATTTGATTTTGGATTTTGGATAGTGAACTCATAAACCACAAGATGTTGGATGTTATCAAGGGATAGACTTGTTCACAAGGATCGACAATTTGACTAAATATGTGGAGAAGGATTCCTCTACACACATCTAATCAAACAAGATAATTTTGATTTGGTTCAAATGATTTGCCCAAAGTTTAGCATGAGGTATTTTTTTCAAGATTTTCAAGAATTGTTTGTGAGGTGATTTTGATTTTGATGTTTGGGGATGAATGAAAGTGTTGATTTTGATCCTAAGAGACTTAGAGATACTTTGTTTACTAGACCAAGATATTGAAGAACATGCTTTTCTCTATGAATATTTCAAACCAAAAGACCAATGTTTGCTTGAAAGATGATAAAAAGATAAACAAGCACATGTGTTGGTTTCAATTTGAGTTAATCTTGGTTATTGACTTGCTTTTACCACAAACACACTTCTTTCTTAGTTTTCAAACTGAATGTCTATGTCTCAATTCCTTTCCATTCCACAAGGTCCATTATGTGAAAATCAAGGTTTCAAGAGCATATTTTCCTATTATTGACTTTGGAATGAACAAATCGAGATGTAGGTCTCAGTGTTTAGAAGCCTTCTAGGGATAAGAACCCCTAGGGACAAGTAGTAACATAAGGACTTTTCAAAGGTATTTGTTCCTCTCAAACAGTTTGAAATTCTAATGATTTGTTGAATGTTGGTTTCGATGTTTTGGATCCAAGCACTGTGTTTTCAAATTGACTCACAAGCAATATAACATCCTAGCTCAATTGGTACATTTTTCTTGGTGGGCTTGCCTCATGCCCTTCCTAGTAGAAGAGATGATTTTACATGCAACCAAGGAAAAAATATAAAGGTATGCTAAGAATGAAGTCTTAACCTCTATATTTTAACCAAGATCAGACATGGCAAGTAACTTCTTGGAATCTAAGTTCCAATGCACCACTTTGATAAAATCGTTGGATGGACTAGTTGGCTACTACAAACAAGGTTCTTAATGATGGGACATCGGGGACATGGCACCTTGCGAGTGTCCACCAAGCCACTAAAGCCTTTAATCAATCCTACTAGGGGCGCTTATACTTTTATGGTAGTGCCCCATTCTGAAAGACACTGTATGGCTAAAGCCTACATACCATGAGGACTTGACATTTTACTCTTATCCATTTATATACTGGCCTGAATGAAAAACTGGTTGGAGTCACCTTCGAGTTCTCCTTTCGGATGTGTCTCTTAGGAAAGCCCCTCTAAAGGTAAACAACAGCAAGCAAGCACATCCATAGTTCGATCGACCTTCATTCAGAAACAAAGGGAGAACACACATGATATACCTAACTCACACTCGCAAGCTTTGTTCAACTTTAGTTCCCAAAATGAAGTGTGGAGGCAATATTTTATGCAACTTAATGTCACCAAAAGGACTTTTGATTCTCAAGATCACCGTGAAATGCGAGAGAAGTGCATATGCCTTTTTAGATGAGATTATTTTGCATAAAAGATTGCAAAGCATAAAAGACACATGTTCATTTTAAATCCCAAAGCAATGATGAGTTTGTTTTAAAACACCAATATCAAGTGTGAAGTTGTTTGTTCAATTTTAATTCCACAAAGCAATGATTTGATTATTTTTAGAGCACTAAAAGGAAAGATGAAAGTTGTTTGTTCAATTTTTAACCAAATCCAAAAAGCTAGTGAGTTTCTAGGGCTCAATTTTTAGCCCAACTTTGAAAAAAATAATGATGTAGTTGACCTAAAACAGAAATAAAAATCAGCCACATATACTCTATATTATTACAATACTTGCATTTAAAAATGCTTTTTCAAGTCTCAAGTTCAATGTTCACTTCTTTTGCTCGATTTTGCTTGTGATTCTTACATGAGAGAGGGCACCATAGCTTCATGATGCAAACTTGTCATGCAAAATATTCCCCTGCAAACATTACAAAGCAATCACATGAGTTCCCTTTGATGAAATTATAACTAAAAAAATATTAAATGTCAAGACATTTTCGACTTGCATCCACTTTAGAGAAAGGACAATTATGGTGGTCAATTCAAAAGGTTGAATCAATTGAACTAAGGTGAACAAATACAAGATTATACCAATGTATTGAAATTTTTTGGTCTCATGAAGGAAGACAATTTCTCAAATGTTGTAAAGTGGTGTGATTTTTAGACTAGTAAACAGTGCTAAAATAAAAAAACATTTCCCTAAATAAGCAATATTGTCTAAAGTATAGAACCCAACACTAAGTGACATATTCTAAAGTTTCAAATCAAAATAAATGAGTGCAAAACATTAAAGTTCTGCACGTCACTCGTAGCATTGACTTGAGTTCAAATAAATATTCAGCAGTCAATATTCATCAAGCTCAAAAAAAATGTGGATGGAAAAAAAAATGGCATAGTCAAATTGTAGCAGTCAAAAAATTAATTCAGTTTCAATCGATATTAATGCACATATTGATGTTTAGCAGTCATTATGCTGATATGAGGTGATATTCCTTCACAGTCATATCAAAGGAGTGTTAATGTAGTATGAGGCAACAATTTTCTCCAAAATGACCACCATAGAATAAACCAAATGCACATTCTTTCAATAGTATGGTTGCATCCACTATCATCATACACACTGCAACACAATCAATAGGTTAGAACCATTTGCAAAAAATTATAATAATTCTGACATTGTTATTATTAATATCATTCATGATAACATTCCCACAAATTCAAAACTATTCTCGTGTCAATATTTACATAGCCATGGATCTGTTATCAATCTAGAAGAGCCTTTAATGAATGTAGGAAAATAGAGATGATGCCAACAACCACGAATATCTGAAAGATTAAAAAATTCATGCAAATAGATAAGTGATGCATGCAACTTAGTGAAAAAAGTGAACTGAACTAGCCTAATATCTCCAAATTATTCACAAGCTTCTACATTTGGAAAGCTGCAACCTACCACCTCCCACAAGTCGAGGTAATTTCAACTAACAAAAGCAAGTAAATCTGATGCAAACTACTAATGGAATCCCTCAAGATGAAATCTGACATGTTGTGAAGATTGATGAGGATGTGCTATTTACCCATTGCAATAGCAGCAATAAATAATCTTCTTACCAGAGAATTTGTAAATGCGTTGCTTTTTCATTATTGCAAGAACTAGTCTAATCGCAATAAATAGTTTTGTCACTAGAAAACTTGTGAATTTTAGGTTGTTGATGATATTAAATGAAATTACCAACACAGCCATACAAAATCTATCTGTAATTCTAGAAAGATATTTTTCAGCAAAGATTTTGAAAGTAAACTGAGCGCTTTAAGTAACATCAGATATTTACTTGATTTGTTTTGTCTTCTGATGCCAAAGGTTGTGAAGGGATTTATTGTTGCTCTGATTGATGGCAATGGCAGATCGGTTGCATAGGCAGTGATACTTTATCATATCTATCATGTATAGATTTTGATATACGCATTCAATGGGTGATGTGCATCAAGATTATACTATCATCATAGAAAGAAATGTATGGTGATCATGTATACAGAGAGACTTCTATATAAAATGGCAGGATGGAAAGAGCATACCACCTATTATAGAGATGCATTCAAGCTAATGCAGTTACAAATGTAAAGCCGAATACCTCATCCTTTGACTGGTATAATTTTCTCCTCTACCCCCATAATGTCGCCTGCCACAAACCAAAAAAACTCAGAAACAATTTAGGCACAAGTGTGTATTCAAAAAGAATATCAATAGTGTGCATGTTGTGTCATCATTATACTCCATCGTACCATAATATTGGTCCCAGTCAGTGCATTTTTTAATCATTCCACATAAAACCGAAGAGACAGAAAAGATGAAGAAATAGAAAAGATTAAGAAACTCTCCAGGCATGTTTGTTGAAGAAAATGAGCTTAAAGGGCGGAAGCAATGGTGGATATGGATTCTCCACTAATGGGAATATAAGACTTGTGATGCATAGGGTTATTATCTTTCTTTGGGACTTTTTTGGCAAAGGAAAAGGATCAAGGGCTACATTGAAGTGATCAAAATCCACTGTGTTGTTGAAGAAAATGAGAGGGATGAGGAGACAGATACAAAGAGAGGGACGAAGAGACAAAAAAGATGATGAAACTCTCCAAGCGTGTTTGCTAAAGAAAATGAGCTTAAAGGGTGGAAGTGATGGTGGATATGGATGTTCTACTAATGGGAATATAAGACTTGCAATGCATGTAGTGTTATTATCTTTCTCTGGGAATTTTTTTTTTTTGGCAGAGGCAAAGGATCAAGGGCTGCGTTGAAGTGATCAAAATCCACTGTGTTGTTGCATGACACAAACCATTATAGTGTTGTTCAGTTGGAGGGTCCCAAGGATTCACTATTGAATGTTTTAAGAAATGTATCCCATAACAGTAAGAGACCCAGCCAATCAATCAAATATCACAATAGAATTTTATGCCCAATTACAATTTGAACTAAATTTTTATTTGCTAGCGCAACCCTCCTCTCTCTAGTCATCACAGTGGAAAGTCATGAATATAGACCACTAAGCGTCTCTTGAGAAGTCAGAAAAATGTAATATTATGAAATCCTATGAAGAAAACATTGTATTCTTATCAAGAGGATTCCATTAATGGCATACCAAGAATAGTAAAAACAACTTTAATGAGGAAGTCAGAAACTAAATCTAACTTATGGATTAACAGCCCTCCTTCTAGCCCCATTATGTGGATGCTAAATCTGCATTTCATCAAACAATGACCACAACTAATTGTTAGTCAATTCGAAATAAACAAACTCAAGGTTCCCTATAAAATTCATTTGAACACAAGAATAATGGAAAAGATGCAAAAAATCAAGCAAAACACAATGCAACATTATTCTAATGACTAAACCAGCATTCTATAGGGGGATTGGTGCTACTTTGATGTGGAAAGTAGCCCTTTCCCAACCCCTTTATAAAACTCAAATTATACAATACCTTGAAGATGGAGTGAAGTGGACAAAATCAGCTCTCAATTGAAGAGAGTAACTTTGCATAAGATTGTGGATGGATTGTTGAAGAATGAGGCTTCTACTTATAGACTCAAATTGAAAGAGTGCTTAAAAGAGAGCAATGTGGGATAATGTTTTAGCCAATGAGATGGAGCCACTTGTCACCTTGTGAATGGTTGAGGAATGTGCAAGTTTTGGTCAATGTGCCAATAAATGAGATTGGTTGGCCTTTTCAAATTCAAATTTGCTTGTTGGAGGGAGAAAAGGAGACTTTAATGCCAAGTGGGGGACATGTCAGAGGGGATTTATTGCCATGTTGGAAGGGACAAGTCAACCTACTTTCAAATTCAAACTTGAGGAATATTCTCCAAAGATGCTTTGTTGAGGGAAAATGATGATTTAATAAATTAATTAAAATGTTTTATTCGTGCAAGTGGGAAAAGCTAGAGGATGTGATGGGTGATTGGATTAGATTAGTTAAGATGATGTTAGATGCTTTTGACCCATTTGACTTAAATACTTTGATTTATTTAAATCAAAAGGGATGGAATATGAATTTGGGATTTAATTAAATAAAGTTTTGTTTATTTAATTAAAAGGGGGATGCAAGATAAAGGTTAATTAATTTGAAGGAGATGAATCTAGGAGATAATTTATGAAAGATGGAATGTTAGGATGTGATTAAAATTGATTTATTTAAATGAGGTAATGATAAGTGAATTTATTTAATTGAAGGATGAAATGTTAAATTTAATGAAATGAAGGTTATTTAATTAAACTAGTGGATTGAAATGCATGCATATTTTGCGTGTCTACAATGAGATACAAAGTGATGGAGGGAGAGGTAGGTAGAGAGAGAGAGAGAGGAGATAAAGATAAGTAGAGAGGGAAGCGGATGTAGAGAGAGAGAGAGAAGAGATATAGAAAAGTAGAGAGGGGAGGGAGGGAGGTAGATGTAGGGAGGAGATAGAGGGGTGTGAGAGAGAGAGAGGGGAGAGAGGGATGAAGGGAGAGAGAGAGAGAGAGGGAGTGGAGAGATATAGAGTAGAGAGAAGGAGAGAGTGAGAGAGAAAGATGATACAACTTGCTGACTACTAAAATTTGATCTCCTGATTACTAAAATTTGAATTGTTGATTTCCAAAATTTTACTAAGTCTAAAATTTTTAAGATCTTCCAAAAACTATAATTTGCATTATAACTCCTAGAGATTTGAAACCACTCTCAAACATCCTGAAATTATATACATGAAATATAACTTAAAGTATAAGAAAGTAAATGTCCATATTTAAATGTCAACTTATATTTAAATGTTTATTTCATGTATATAGTTTCCCTAGCAGAGAAAGAGAAAATGAAAGAGTTTAGAAAAATGCATTCCAAAAGTCATTGCAAAAAGAAAGAGTTCACAAGTTCATTGATTGTAAAATTCAATTCATTTGGAGAGCGCCAAATTTGGCGAGCATAATATGGCCTAGTATGGGTTTTTTTTGCACTTTGACACCAAAATTGTGTCACAGTTCCATGCACTTACCCCATGAGATCATACTCCTTTCCATTATTTTGAGGTAATTGAGGCGCACTAGGAAAATAGGTTGTGGAAGCAGTATCAATGCAGTAATGGTTTGTGTTTTTCTTGGTTTCCTATTGTTCCTTGTGTTATATATATGAGAAGCCATGTGGTAACTTGGTTGGTGCAATACATTACCACTAGTGAGTTTTCTTGCAAAGTTTAAAATGACACCTAGAGGTTTTGGCTTGTTTTTAGGTGGTCCTATGATAAGCACAGGTTTGGTTTTGACTTGAGGTTGTTGTGAAGGTGGGTAAGCAATAATTTGAGGTGTGATTGTGCATTGATTGTTCATTGTTGGTTAGTAATTTTGCAAGCCTTAGTGGATAATATAGGCGAGATGAAGTTCTCAAGGGCTTCATCTATGTTAGTTGCAAATTTTTCCCTTCAAAAATAACTTCATAAATGACTCACAAATGGATAATCCTCTAAATTTTAGAGGTATAGCTCCCTCTTATGATTTAATTGGTGTTTTCTGGGGTATGCTTTTAACCAGAAAACAAAAAAGGAAACTAACACTTGAGCATAGGCATGTTGCAAATGCAAACAATAGATTTATAAACATGTGAGGAAAGGGAAAAAGATACACAATTCATTTCCTGAATACACATAACAAATAAGGAAGGAAAAGATTAAAAGATTTATTTTCAGATATATATATCAATGAATGAGAATCTAAAGTTTTCACAATAAGCATATGCATAATCAAATTGAACAGGAAAACATC
Organism: Sequoia sempervirens; assembly: GCA_007258455.2. NCBI lineage: Eukaryota > Viridiplantae > Streptophyta > Pinopsida > Cupressales > Cupressaceae > Sequoia > Sequoia sempervirens. Next base: position 300,042,079 of record VDFB02058242.1, on the reverse strand, counting down.
ACAAGAATAGCTACAATTGCTCAAAGGCTAATTCACAGTCAAAGAAAATACATGTAGACACAAAGTTCAGAAATATATTTCCTCCTTCCTCAAGATGAAAAATAGAGTGATTCAAAGTTCACACTACTCTTGTACAATTATCATGCCTAAAAATAGAAAATACACCCCTCTTTCCCTTATTTACAGTAATAAAATCAGAAAATTTCCCCTGTTTCTGAGCATAAGCTTTAGAAGAAAAAGTATCCCCCTTTCCTCCCAACCACTTCCTTTACTCTTGAAAATTTTCACAATAAATAAGCCTTGGTCACTTTTCGGTTCCAATAACTAATTCTTGAAAAGATAAAAGAAAAGTTAAGAAATAAGAATCTTTATCTCTGCATGTACATATTGTTTAATTCATTAGAATTGAATTGAAACATCCAAAGACCATATTCACTAACATAAATATGACAAGTGGATATGGTAACTGTCTCCAGCTATTGTCAAGCTTATCACCATCGGGCTAACTTGTGAAGTATTTTAATCATGAAACCATCACTTTTCCTCGGCTTCCACATGCATAGAATTTTGTTCGTAGGACTATATGTCTCTTTTGCATTTAGTTGGGGAAACAGGGAAGATCATTAACCCCTCATACCTATTTGTGTTTGTCTTGGGAATTTTAAGAGTATCCCGACCTCCTGACCACTTGAACTCCTTTCTCGTTGGCGATGTCGGGAAGAAACTTCTACACTTACAAATGAAATGCTTGATCCTTTGACCGCGTATTGGATTCCAAGCTTCACTCAAAACTTTTTGATAATATTCATTGAGTGTATAAAGGAACAATGGAACTTAAGCACTCCCGATTGCAATATTTAGTCTTTGATTTCATAGCAACACTTTAATACATATTTTCAAAGAAAAACCCATGGCCAACTGGCCTTCAACCATAATTGCTCCATATATACTGCAAGATTCATGATGATGGAGCCTTGTGATCAATATTCCTATTTGAGGAGTCCTTAGGTCGTTGTCCATTGTAGTCTTTCTTCGTTGTCAAGAATATAAGCTATGACTGATCCATTGAGCAATATTAACATTATCAAATCTGATTTTTGAGCTTTCTGGAATACAAGTACAGTAATCCACACTTTACAACCTCTTTAGGAATTCAATGCTTGAATTAGGAAGGACAAACTGCATGAATTTTTGAGCATGCACATCTAATGCGTAATGAAATATGAGTCAACCATTGAATCTTTGTCAACTTATTCACATAACCTCCTCAACATTCTCCATTGTTCAGTGTCCTTCATTGTGTAGACAGGTCTACCAAAGAATTTCATACTATGATATCACCCTTGTTTTCGCTCATGGAATGAAAGAATAACAATTTTTATCATAGCACAATGTCACTAACCCGGGATCAAAACTCTCACTAGATGGTACTATGAGAACAAGCACACATATATAGTAATCTTCAATGGTTAATATGTTGTTCCAGGTGAGAAGGTGTCCTCCATCCACGAGCACTAGAAGCCATATTTTTCCAAGCAGTATACGTTCCTTGTCTGTGATCCAAACTTCACGCCTTACTTTGATTCTGAAGCTCTCTTTTGATGATGAGAACCTGAATTATTAGATTTTTTATGGCAACCTTGAGAGATAGTGTCAATCTAGACAATGAATTTTGGAATGAACACCATAGGGAGCTCAATAACATTTTTCTAAACTGCACATCGTATGAGTACTCCTTATCCTTTATATCTTCGACCATGAACTCTTCATGTGGACGACATCCATTAGTGTGGAGCCATTGATCATGCTTTATATGCCTTAAAATTCTCGGTCGAAGGAGCATGCTGGCAAAAGGAGTTGAAAGATATGCTAACTTTCTAACCTCTAAAGTCATGCTCTTTTGGAGTTATAGAACTTGGAAACTCTATGACAACAAAGAGTGGGGAGTTATGAAGTTACAAAAACTCCCAACTCCGTGACTTGGTTAGAAAATCAGAGGGATCAGTGACATGGGTTATAAATCTTGTGAGAGCCATGACTTTGAATCATTATTGAAGGCATGGGATGGGAGTTGCTTAATTTAAGAAAGAAAAATTGCATGGTTCAAAATTAGAGGGTAACATTGGCTCCAATTGGGGACTGCATTTTTGAAGAAAATGCAGAGAACTCTAGAATCTTGGGGCAGAAAATTCCAAGTACATTGGGCAACGAAGTCAAAAGAATGAAAAGAAGGATAGGGAGATACCTGAAAAAGGGTGAAGGGGAGCAGGGAAAGGACCAACAAGCCAAAAAAAACTAAGCCTACAACATACCAAAGATTATTTACAAATATGTACATGGGTGGAAACCCCTTACCTTAGGGAATTTACCAGGCTGCTCATGTGAAACCATTGACTAGTTGGGAAAAGTAGGATCCACTGTGGAAAAGAGATGTATGCTCTTGAAGAACCAACAAGCTCAAAAAAATCATGCAGGTCAATTGGTGACTTATGATATACAAGAAGCACTTGTGTATAAACTTGGAATCAAAAATCCATTTTTCATCATATATCTCTGTGGTTTTTTGAAAATAACTAACCATACTTCCAAAATTTGTTTCAGATAAATGAGACCAATCTTTTTGAAAGAAATCAAATTGTATACCTTGGCTCAAATAAACTTTCACTTGACAAAAATCAGAGACATCATCATTACAATCAGCATTAGTAATCATAGAGTTATTACTTACTGAAGAAACATTTTCACCTTCCTTAATAACCAATTCAATCAGCCTATCCTCTTTGAGCACTAATCCCATCCCTTCATTCTTACTAGTTGAAGAATTGAATCAACCATAGATTGTTGAAGAGGCACAATAACTTCTCTTTCTAGAAAATAATCACCAACATGAACCTTTAAGCACTGATTCAAAATGTCAACATCATGAGAATGACCATTTTCTGCTTGTCCACAATAGCCCAAAACATTAGTTTCAACATGTATATGATTTTACCCTTTTTTTTCTTGCAATGTTCACGGTCTCAAAATTGTCTCTGTGAAAGCCATTCTCATAAGTATATTTCTCCAGTCCACATTTATCATGAGAAGAAAACAAGTTTTCATTAGTTAACACAAAATCAAATAATTCAAAAAGGGGATTATCTCTAACTTTTGAATTTTCACCATATCCTACTGGCTCGTATAATGCATTAAATCTGCCCTCCATTTCCATTATTGTTGTATCATTCTTTTCAAATGAAATATTAATCATGATTTCATTTTGAGACACAAGAGAAGCATTAAAAATCAAAGATTCTTTTTGCAACTTATCAACTGAAATGAAATATGTGCATGTTGCTAATTGTGACCTCTGGGTGTTGTTACATTCTAAAAGCATAGGGTCAAACTTAATAGAAAGAACTTCTTCTTTTGTACAAAGAAAATTGTCACTGGGGATACAAGTAGGTTGAGAACACAATTCATTTATACCTTCAGCAGGTTCAACTAAAATATTTTCACATGCGTGCACTTCTTTTTCTAATATTTTATTTTCCTCAAAGATTTCATTAAGAGATTCAATCAATGGTACATTCATACCTCTTTTGGTATTGTCGGAGTTGTAAATGAATTCCTCTATTCCCACCTCAGTGATATGACCATTTTCATCTGCAACTCCATAGCAAAATTCATTGCCTGAATCTTTTAGGAACCAACTCAGAATGGAGACAACTTTGTGTTTATTCAATAATTCCTCTTCTTTAGGAAGAATAAATGATTGTTCAATTGACCTCCTCTGGATGCATGCTAGAAAAGATTCAGGTTCTTTATCTTTAACATGATGGAAACTTCTTTCTTGTTGTTGATTTTGAATCTAAGGTACTGATGGCTCTACCAATGCTAACATAGAATCTTGTTCCTTAAAAACAGAGAAGATATAAGATATTGGCTCTAGATTTTCTAATCCATCTCTCAATAACTTCAATCTTTGTGCAACTCGGCATGAAATTGATGATCCTCTTGTTCAAGATATTTGAGTTGATAATATCTTTGATGCACATATTTTAGCAGCCATGCAGATCGGTGATCTTCAGAGGGATTCAAATTCTTCTTTTCAGCTTCATAGATGCTTTCTTTAAAAGCATTCCAAAATAAATGAAGTATCTAGTCGTCCTCAACTATTATCTCTTGAATCATTGGTGCAGATCATTTTCTTGATTTGAATTGGTTTCCTTGCTTGGCCTGGCTTGGAATCATTTTTCTAAGATCTTTAGATAAACAAAGTCGCCATCCATCTTTTCTTGGAAGGCACCATTTGATTTCTGAAACAAGAAAGATATGGGTCTTTTCGAATTTCCCCAGGGGAGTCACCAAAAAATCTGTTAGTTGTAGAGTTTTCCCTTCAAAAATAACTTCAGAAATGACTCGCAAATTCCCCAAATGGAAAGACAAAATGAACTAACAGTTGGAGGGATTTCCACTAAATGGATAATCCTCTTCTGAATTTTAGAGGTGCAACTCCCTCTTATGATTTAATTGGTGTTTTTTGGGGTATGCTTTTAACCAGAAATCATAAAAGGAAACTAACACCTGAGCATAGGCATGCTACAGATGTGAACAGTGGATTAATAAACATACGAGGAAAGGGAAAAAGACACATAGTTCATTTCCTGAATACACATAACAAATAAGGAGGGGAAAGATTAAAAGATTTATTTCCAGATATATAAATGAATGAGAATCAAAGTTTCTGCAATAAACATATGCATAATCAGACTAAACAAGAAAACATCACAAGAATAACTGCAATTGCTCAAAGGCTAATTCACAGGACTCAAAGAAAATACATTCAGACGCAAAGTTTAGAAATATATTTCCTCCTTCCTCAAGATGAAAAATAAAGTGATTCAAAGTTCACACTACTCATGTACAATGATCATGCCTAAAAACATAAAATACACCCCTCTTTCCCTTATTTACAATAATAAAATTGAAAAAATTCCCTTGTTTCTGAGCATAAGCTTCAGAAGAAAAAGTATCCCCCTTTCCTCCCAACCACTTCCTTTACTCTTGAAATTTTTTGCAATAAATAAGCCTTGATGTCTTTTTGGTTCTAGTAACTAATTCTTGAAAAGATAAAAGAAAAGTTAAGAAATAAGAATCTTTATCTATGTGTGTACATAATGTTTAATTCATTAGAATTGAATTGAAACATCCAAATACAATATTCACTAACATAAATATGAGAGGTGTATATGATAACTATCTCTAGCTGTGTCAAGCTTATCATCATCGGGATAACTTGTGAAGTATTTTAATCATGAAACCATCACTTTTCCTCGGCTTCCACACACATAGAATTTTTTTCACGGGCCTATATGTCTCTTTTGCATTTAGTTGGAGAAACGGGGAAGATCATTAACCCTTGTACCTATTTGTGTTTGGCTTGGGAATTTTAAGAGTATCCCGACCTCCTGACCACTTGGACTCCTTTCCTGTTGGAAATGTCAAGAAGAAACTTCTACACTTGCAAATGAAATTCTTGATCCTTTGACCGCATATCGGATTCCAAGCTTCACTCAAATTTTTTTGATAATATTCATTGGGTGTATAAAGGAACAATGGAACTTAAGCACTCTCAATTGCAATATTTAGTCTTTGATTTCATAGCAACGCTTTAATACATATTGTCAAAGAAAAACCCATTTCCAATTGTCCTTCAACCACAATTGCTCCATTTATCCCACAAGATTCATGATGATGGAGCCTTGTGATCAATATGCCTATTTGAGGAGTCCTTCGGTCACTGTCCATTGTAGTCTTTCTTTTTTGTCAAGAATATAAGTTACGACTGATCCATCGAGCAATATTAACATTATCAAATCTACTTTTTGAGCTTTTTGGAATACAAGTACAATAATTTGCACTTTACAAAATCTTTAGGAATTCAATGCTTGAATTAGGAAGGACAAACTACATGAATTGTTGAGCATGCACATCTAATGTGTAATGAAATATGAGCCGACCATTGAATCTTTCTCAACTTATTCACATACCCTCCTCAACATTCTCCATTGTTTAGTGTCCTCCATTGTGTAGACAAGTCTACTAGAGAATTTCATACTATGATATCGCCCTTATTTTTTCTCATGGAATGAAAGAATAACATTTTTTATCACAGCACAATGTCGCTAACCCGGGATCAAAACTCTCACTAGATTGTACTATGGGAACAAGTTCATATATATAGTAATCTTCAATGGTTAATATGTTGTTCTAGGTGAGAAGGTGTCCTCCATCCATGAGCACTAGAAGCCATATTTTGTCAAGTAGTCTATGTTCCTTGTCTGTGATCCAAACTTCACGCCTTAGTTTGATTCTGAAGCTCTATTTTGATGATGGGAACTTGAATTGTCATATTGTTTATGGCAGCCTTGAGAGATAGTGTCAATCGAGACAATGAATTTTGGAATGAACAAGCTCAATAATATTTTTCTAAACTACACATCGTATGAGTACTCCTTATCATTTATATCTTTGACCATGAACTCTTCATGTAGATGGCATCCATTAGTGTGGAGCCACTAAAAAAACTTTATATGCCTTAAAATTCTCAGTCGAAGGAGCATGCTGGAAAAAGGAGTCGGGAGATATGCTAACTTTCCAACCTCTAAAGTCATGCCCTTTTGGAGTTATAAAACTTGGAAACTGTGCGACAACAAAGAGTGGGGAGTTATGAAGTTATGAAAACTCCCGACTCCACAACTTGGTTAGAAAAACAAAGGGATCAACGACACACGTTATAAATCTTGTGAGAGCCATGACTTTGAATCATTATCGAAGACATGGGATGGGAGCTGCATAATTTAAGAAAGAAAAATTGCATGGTTTAAAATTAGAGGGTAACAATTGAACATATCAAAGTCATCATGAATAAAGCGCTTGATACGTATGCAATGCGCTTGCAGAAAGAGATCTAACATAATTAGATGACTATGCTTTCTTCAAGGTCATTCATTAATTTCCAATGCACATTTAATCTAACTAGGGTTAAAAATACATTTATAGACCTACTAAAAATTTGGAAACCATATTGCAGACCTACAAACTAACAATAAATATCAGTATGTTTCTAAGTTTTGAAGTTATTTTTGGAGGATAGGGATACCAAAGGGCATCTGGGTCTTGGTAGCACTTTCAAAAGTATCAATTTCAGAGGCTTTAGTAACAAAGCTTAACTATGCAAGGGCTTGCAAACCTAGATTTAGGATTGATTCTACTACTATTTTATGAGTTTTTAATTTGTGTAATGTGTTGTAACAATCTAAGGTTTTGAATATTTATGAAATAAAAACTAATCTACCCAGATTATGCAATGATTTAGAAAATGTAAACAATTGCTCTACAGATCTGAAATTTTCAAGCACTAAAAAGTAAAATTATTTCCTAGTTTTAAGTAAACCAAGCAAAATGACAACTTTCTTTAACATGCAATAACATTGTTTTAGAAATTTAAAACAATTTTTTTCTAGCAGAAACAAAATGAAAGCATAGAGACAACAATATGTTCCAAGGTTCCCTAAGCCACTTGTAGTAGGACAGGGATACCCAGGGGTGTCTGAGCCCCTAACAATCGTTCAAAAAATAGAAAATTGAATGTTTGTGTTGTTGTTTGAGGTTTTGTTTCTGTGTGCAAAGTGGTTTCATAATGAGTATTTTTCCAGAATTTCTTAGTGTAAGTAAAATGCAATTGTATGATAGTGTTTGAATAATAAATCACACTTTTGAAAGTAATTTTGAATGCAAATCTGATCTAAGAGACTAAAAAAAACCCTAATGCAAGTTATGATGCAAGCTATGATGCAATGTTTTTGGATTTTTATGACTTTATATAATATAAATATGAAACCCTAATTTAGAAATACAATGCAATGCAAAACCTAGATCTAGGGTGAATGAATGCAATTTTTAGAAGTTCTATGATGTCAAAATATCAAGTTCACCAAAATGAAATGTAGAAAAATGGGAATCCTTAAGTTTAATATCCAAAACCTGATCAATTCCACTTTTTTCTAAGATTTCATTGGGATGCAAATCAACAAGGTGTATAGATCGACATACAACCATGAGGGTGAGTCAATCAGACCTGGATCTAATCTTTTTGAGCCTTAGAAATTATTATAAAAAATTTGGAATGATTAACCTAATTGAACTATATGACCTAATATGATAAATGTAATATTTCAAAAGTACACAGATGAAAATACCAACTTGTAGGAAGATTTGGGAAGTGTCTGATGATGTGCACCTATCATAAAATTTGGATTTGGCATGCATAAGGAGACATAGTCGCCCAAGGGCATATGGTTCTTTGTGAGCTTTTCTAAAACTTCAAAACTTGATACCATAGCTCTTTGTCTACTCTTTGTTTCAGGGTAGCTATATGGGGATTTACCTCAGTCAAACCCCTAGTCTGGTATTTAAACCTCCACAAATAGCCAAAGATCTAATAAAAGATAATGTTTGAGATCTAACCTTATGTGTGTCTAATGTTGTTATGAGCTAAAATGCAAAGAAACCCTACTCAAGTGTATTAGAGAAAGATTCCTATATGAAAATGACAAGATCCAATTAGGGAGAAATCAAACACCCTAAGTAAATTTGAATTGCAATGATACCTTGCTTTAGGCTGCAAGAAGAATGAATCTTGAAGATGAGAACACTTAGGAATCAAGTCATTAGGTTGAGGGAACTAACCAAATGCATCTCCCAAACCTAGAATCTATCATGTTCTTCCATGGGCATCAACCTTCAATCATGTAGTAAAACTTGATCAAATATGCAACTATGCTTGAAAACCTTCAAATCCAAATCTGTATGACAAAATTTATTGCTCAATTTTGCTTGCTTGAATGTTATCTCCTTTTCTCTCTCTATTTTTGAAATGGTTAAAAGAATAGGTATTTATAGGCATTTATCTAATTTCCCAAAGATTAGATCCCAAAAGCCAACATTTGAAGTTTGAATTTTGAATGTTAAAATACTACCAACAACACATTAAAAGTTGGATCCTAACTAAGAAGGGGGACCCATACACCATGGGTGTATGTGTCCTAGCCCAAATTTCTAGGACATTGAGTATCAAGAGAAAAATAACAATTGGTTGCATTTATTTCAATGCTTGCAATTTGTTATAAAATGATAAAAATAAGCAATAAAATGCATAATAAATGCAATTAGTGCCTATCTAAGAGGTGTTGAAAATGCATGAATGCAAGGGTCACTAAAATAGGTCCAAACTAAGTGTGAAATTGTACTATCACCTACAAGAGAGTATATTTTTTATGCTAAAGATTCTACATCAACATCACCCCATGGTGGTGATGGGGGGCCTTCAACTCCTGTCCCTCATGAGAGGAAGATGTGTAACTTTGAAAAAAATTAAAAGGATTTTTGTGATCATGAAGAAGCCAATATTTCTTAGAATCATGTAGAAAAAATATCTTCATCTAAGTTGGAAGCATGTTATGGTCTTGGATAAAAAAATTCTAAATCTAAACATGGATGTAATGAAAACATGAAATAAAATAGTGATCAAGTGAAGTCTATACCATACTTTTCCAAGCAAGTTCTAGGTTTCCAACCCTCATCCACATCTTCATCTAATGATTTATCATATATCAAGTATGTATGAAATCTTGTGATAAGAAAACAATCTTTTCTTCACAAGAGAAAGAAATTTCCCCTACTATTGATCAAGAAAATATCTTGTTGATGCTTCTCAAAGCCTGCCTAATTACTCTCCCTCCAAGAACATGAAAGAAATTCTAGAAAAAAATATCACTTTGTGCATATCATCGAGTGCATGGTCATTCTACCAATGAATATCAAGCCTTGAGTAATAAAATAAAACTTAAGGATTGTGGTGCTCTTCCATGTGTTGATGCACCTAATTCCTCTAGTCAATAATGATCTTAATCCTATCATGTTGCTCATCACTATGTGGAATTTGTAGCTTTATGGGTTTTTCTCATTGTCATTCATGGTGGTACAATATTAAGTGTGACCATATTTTACATGATAGAAAGGATAACTATTTTTCGGATGTGTGCATTCTTTTCAAGGGTCCCCTCTTCCTCTCTTTCTCCTTAAAATACCATCATAGAAAGTATGATGACATTTTAAGGGGGGCATATATTACCCTTATCCATTTCATCTTATGATGTTTGACCTATTGACATACCCCCTTTGGTGGTGGTGTTGTTTGTAACACCCCTGAGGCACGGTTATCAATTCATCCCCCATGATGTTAAACTTTATGCACACCCTGAGGTGAGTTTTGTTGCACCACTTGTGGTGAGTTTTATGTTCTCCTCAAAGCAATTTTTTTGCAAGATAGTTCATGGATTCAACATAATGGAGCTTGTTGGGTCATGAATTTGAGCACCCCTATTTCACATGGCCACCTAGCATAGCACACCTTTCTTGCCAATGGAGCCATGTGTTTCATAAGTGATTTTACATCCTTGTGAGAGCATTATTTTGTCAAACAACACATTCAATGGATGACATTTGGTATTTGACACAATTTAAGATTGAGGTCTCTTTACCTTACCAACTCAAATATTTAGTACTAACCTTGTGTTTTGTTGTATTTTTTGTGTCTTCTTGATGTTTACATTGTGTCTAGATCCTGGTTGTTTTTATTTTTTCATCATCTTTATGTTCCATCATGCCATGTGTTTTCATCGTGTATGCTTTGTGTTTTCTGACACATGTATATTTGTGTATGTTGGATTGTTGCATATCTTGCTTGTGTGTTTCTTTGTGCTTATGTTGGTTTGCCATGGGATCTTAGATCTTGGGGGCTTGTGCACTCCCCCTTGATCTTTAGTCATCCTATCTCCTCAACATTTATACAATTGGACCCCTCTTGATGCATATTTTTCTACTTTAGTGTGAGTATGAGTGTAAGTTCATACTCTCACTAAAGTGGGGGCTAAATGTAGAGTTGTAAATTGTCATTCTTGACAATTTCACATTGTTTTGCTCCCCCTAAATTCTTGAGCCTAATTGACCCCCTAATTTCCTCAATTATGCATTCTATGGCCTATTTTTAATAGTTTTTGACAATTAGCAAGCATAAAATAAATTCTCTCATTTAATACTTTGTCCAGGTTGACACTTTAAACCCCCAAAAATTGGGCTAGGACACTAGCACCTAGGGCACTTATGTTTCCCTATGTTGGCTCCACATTCAAATATGTCAGTGTTGGTATTTTATTATTTGAAATTTGAATGTCTAAAGTCAGTCATCAAATTTTTTTTTTAGGAAATTAGAATAATAGCATATAAATACCTAGTTATTGCATCATTTCAACATTAAGTGGAAAATTTGAGAACCAAGAACAAGTAATGTGATCAAGAGAATTATTTAGCAATTCAAGAGCAATCATTAGAAATTTATTGCAGCAATTCAAGATCCAACATCATGTCAAAATGTATGTGATTCCATGTGTGTTTATGTTATCATTGTTTTGTGAAGGCTAACATTTGTAGGTCTCCAAAGCAATTCAATTCATTCAAGAAATCAAGCAAGCAAAGATCTAAGACCTTAAGGTGATGTGCATGACTTCAGTCCTTCAAGGAAACCATTGAAGGGTGGTAAGTTGCAGCACTTTTTTATTTCATGATTCCTTCCAATCCATTTATCATTATATCATTGGCATTGGCATTATGGAAGTGGACACACTAACATAGGGTTTTACTAAGGCAATCCCCTAAATGGCACAACCTTTCTTCTCTCTTTGAATGTGTAGGTTCCATATCTGAAGAAGATTGAAGGAAGATTGAAGGTCAAATATTTGTTGTTTTATTCAAAACCCTACACCTTGGAAACTCACAAAAACTCAATTACAAAAATATCCAACAAGTTTGCAAATAGGAAACAAAACTACAGATCCAACACTTGAGAACTACAAAAATAGATTTGAAAAATACCTACAAGGGTAGTGATGCCCCTGACAGTAATGTCCCAACAAATGCAGTTGAAATTTATATCACATGTGCATAGTGTCCTTCTCAGCCCAAATTTGGTGTCAAAATTTTTGTTACAATCTCCTAGTATTTAAAATCTTACATTTTTAGATTAGGTAATATAGTTCAATTAGAATAACATAAGAAATTCAATTCCAATTCATTTCCAAGACCCTAAAGAATCATATCAAGGTTTGATCAGCTCACCTTCTTGGTTGAAAGTCAATCTAAATACCTTGATTTGCATTCTAATTTTCTTTTGAAAAGGAATTGATCCTAGTGTTCTATGTGAACTGGACCTAAGACCCTTTTTTCATCAAAACACTATGTATTCATGGTTGATTAGTGTTCCATATGTTCACTCATGCAATTTTTTGTATCTCTTATATTGATCTACATTTCTTGGAGGCTTGTTGATTCGAGCAAACACTAGTTCATCTTCACCAAAGTTTATAACTTCAACATGCTTCAAAATTTCTTCATCATCATGTGACATCTTTTCAGGAGGTCTTATCCTTCTCTTTCTCTTTTTTGGAGAGGATTTTTATTCCCATTGGGTTTTCTCCTTTTTCTCCATTTACAAGAGATTGCATTGTACATGGGTACCTTAGTAAACCTCATAGCTGAGACCCATTTCTTTATATCTATTGCACTTTTGTAATCTCCCCAAGTATCACATAAGCGAGGGTGTTAGAGTGAATAATTTATCTATTTACCATAGCTTAAGTGTACTTAGGTTGATGAGGTTAGACAATATATATCTTGTCTAACTAAATGTGCAACCTTTTAGGCCTCTAAAGGTTACCTAATTGTTTGGTAAACCTCATGTGCTACTTTTTAAGGTTGGAAGACTTTACATCTCACCTCAAAAGACACTTTTGTAGTCATTCAACACTTGTCACCAAGGTTGATGACTTGGTCAAATAGGTTGTTGGTTTGCACATTCCAAGTGATCCAAAGGTTGACACCTATAGGACACTTGTCTACTTGTTTGTGTCACATCATGGGGTGCTTTTCAATCCATATGATAGGTGGATTTCCTCTTCCTTGACTATATATGCAAGGTCATATTGTACATTTTAATCAACTCTTTTATCAATCTCTTTGATAATGTGAATTAGGCTCATTGTGTGTAAGTATGTTTTTGTGGAAGCACAAGGTTTTCTCTATTATGATATTGGATGGAAATCCTAACATTATTATGCATTCACCTTCCATCCAAGTGGGAGTGAACTCTATAACATCACAACTAAACTCTTTGAGCAACCTATATAATTTTTTTTTTCTAAATATAGCCCACCTTTATAAGAGATGAATTTCTTATGGCTAATCCTATTATGAGTTTAGAAATGACAACCTAAATAATCACAATTTGTATACATATTTTTAGGATCTCATTGACAATAATAATCAATTAATCTAGATTTAAATAGAAGTGGGTTGTCATTATCTCATTATAGAGGATCGTTTTGACACTTTGAGCACTAGCAACACTAGTCTCAAAGAGATTAAATATGTGTTCAGGGAATTCTCTATATTATATTTTTATTTTATAATCATTGTCCTCAAATGGTATACAACCTTAGAAATTGTTGTAGGTCAATCCATGCTTGGGGATCAATTATGCATCATCCAAATTTTTCTTAAATTACCCATTGATCTAATTTAATATATTGTACACTTGTGTTCTTTGATTCATTAAATTTTTTGCTCTACATTAACTATCAAGGGCTTGCAGTATTTAAAAATACGTTAGAAAGATCGTTATATTGCAAAGGTCAAGTTATCCTCGGTGAACCCCCTTGATTAGAATAGTTTTATAGACATGAACATGACAACACTCTTTATCCATGCAAATACTCTAGAATGATGATACAAATTTAGGTCCCTTTAAGTACTCAAATCAAAATATTCTTAAAATGATTCTCCTTAAAACACTTAGGATATTTGAATGATAATTGATTTAATGGTTTGTTGTAAAATTATGCACATTGAATGCCTTTAAATATTAATATAAGCAACAAATCATGTGCAACTTGTGCTAAGCAAGCTCACAATAGGAATGAAATAGGTAGGATTCAACAAGTTTTCAATTTCAAGGATCAATTTTGTAAGGTGGGGGATCAATCGTGCATAAAAATATTAACCCAAGACAAGAGAATGGTAATGTTAATATGTCTAGAATGAATGTCTAAACATGGAGGAAATAATAAGTATAATAAATGCCAAATGCATAGGGGCATGTACTAATATGGATAAGATAGGGCCAAGTGTGTGAAATTCACTGTAGATGGAGAGAGGTGATGAATTGGCGAGTTGGCCCAACATTGCACAAGTGTATCACTTGTCAAGATGTAAAAATATTAGTACATACCTCAAAATGGGCCCAAAACTAATTGGTAATTGATATGGGTATACAAATTTTACTGTTACAATTTGACTTATAAGTTAAGAAGGTATCTTTTTATTCAAGGATTTAAAACATTTTATAATGTTAACTTTATAATTATGGTATCATGTGCATGAATTATTCTCTTTCAACATAGAGACAAGGTTGTCTCTTTGAGAATAAAGCCAAAGTCCCAAGAGGCATGATTCTTGTCTTATCATTTAATAGTGTTAAGCATTTAGAATCTATAGGAATGGATTCATGGTGGACTCTTTCTAAACTTTTCAACTTCACTAGGAAACCAAAAGCTACTTGACACAAAAGTCTCTTTCAATTACCAATTCAATATGACTCCATATAATAAGACAATAAAAATACAATGAAGAGTCATCTTTTTTCAATTTAACACTCCAATACTTTTCCCTTAAAATCATTCACCATACATTAAACCATATATTAAACCATTAAATAAATTTAAACTAGTACTTAACAATCTTCACTTTTTAAATACTTCATAGTAAATATTTGTGGATCTCCTATCAAAGTAATTAGAACCATACCACCTATATTTTTAGTACCTCACGACAGGGAGGAACTATCCCATTCCAAATCGCTTAACAGACAGATTAATAATTGTACCTATTAACTAATGAAAAACCAGGATTTTTTTTTCGAGGATGACTGTACATTTTAACAAGTATCATTAAAACATATATATGCATGACACGGGTTTAAAATACTAGTATCATTCCCATTCACACAAACTGCTACTTAGCTATAAGTTACACCTCGCATCGCGTCAGTATAATTCTCCATTCGATGCCTGTTTTGACATTTCATCCTTTGGAAAATTTGCATTGCCCCAAATTTGGCGGCGTGCTAGAAATTGGCGACATCATCTAAACTTAGAGGAGCTCAGTTTCGTCGAAGAAGAGCGTGAGCTACAGCCTGCAGCTCTCCCCCATCGTTGCCCATAATTTCCTGCGAACAGGAGCTCCGTTGGAGAGCTTCCATCTCTCGGCAGGAATCGTGAAAAACTTCGTAGTCCATCCAATTGGCAAAATTAACGGAGCTCTCATCCTTCACACGGTGAACTGTACCATTATTCGCCTGCAGGGTCGGCTGACATGGCGCAGTTAACCCTGAAAACTGCTGATGACGTGGATGATGGCCAGGCAGGACAGACGTTGGGGTTGCCGTTTCAGCAGCCACGCGGCTTGCTAGCTGTGCCTGAACCGAAGCCAGCTCGGCCTGTAAGCTCGCAACCTGCAACACACCCGTACAAAGAAGTCAGTACATAAAGCGTGGGGTAAATTTGTACAAAGATGAGAAAAATGATAAATTTAGTGATAACAGATTTTCACAATTTATAGATTAACTGCAAAGTTTCTGTTTCTGTAAGTTTATTTTGCATTAAAATTTAGAAACTTTGCAAAATAAAAATTAACTGCAAAGTTTCTAGATTTGACACAGTCAAATCCAGGAACTTTGCTGCTAATGATATATTTGTAAAGCGTATACCTGTTGCTGGAGAGCGAAAATGTGAGACACACAGCCATAGACAGGGTCTTTGATGCGAGCTTGCGCCTCGTAAGAAATTGTGATCACTGCCTCGCAGCGCTCAGGCGTTGGAATGTGCAGAAGCAGCTTCGACACATTGCTGGCGCCGAAGATCTTGTGCACCGCAGCGAAATGCGTAGCGCCCTGCTCAGAACCGAAGTAGGGCGCAAAAACGCAACCTTTGACACATTTTCTTCTCAGGAATTTGCAGGCGCCACAGGGCGCTCCTCCTCCGCTCATTGTGTGCGCGAGAGCGTTTTATACGAGCTTTGCTTAGCTGTTGCTGCGAATTTTCTGAAATCCTCGATTTCACCTCCACGATCTGTGTTTTTGTCTCCTCGCGGAGGACGCGGGGGCGAGATTGCGGTGGGCTGGGGTTCGAACTGTCGACCTAATAAAGGGTCTGAAGGCGAAACAAATGAAGCGTGACTTGTGTTCGGCTTGTGGGGGCTTTTGAGGGCGAGGCTTCAAATGTCAAAGCGGCCGGCGACGGCCAGCTCGGATTTTGATGTTCCCTTGCTGTTCCCTCTCTTCCTGACACTCTCGCTCATCTCGATGTCAGAACTGGATATCAGACAAACACTCTCAACAAACAATGTATACCAAATCTCTGACCCGCTCCTCAATCAAAAGCTCGGTCTAAATTATATGATGAAATCATTTGTCATGACTCCACAGGCCGGCCTGCTAACCTTCTCCTTGAAATTTTCAATTGGAATTACCCGCAGATAAAAGGCCGAAAAGTAGGAAGTTGGGATTAGTTTAGGTATTTAACGTAAACTTTACATTTAACTGTTTCTCCCGAGAAATGATATCCCTGCCACCAGTACTGCACATGCCTCCACGTCAGCTTTGTAAGCCGTTTCGAGGCGCGACCGTTGGTCTTCACTGTTTAGATGGTTGACATTTGGATTATAGCCGTGCAGTGCTCTGGACGCAATGGTTGGGAGGGTAAGTACTAATTCCCTTGAGCCCGGTTCATTAGGTGTAGGTGTATTGGGACATTAAGGAGTTATATATTTCAATATTATAGTATTGTTAATTGTGATTTTGGATTATAAGTGCATTGGGATATTGAAGGGTTATATATTTTTTTGATATTATACTATTATTAATTGTGATTTTGGATTATAAGTGGATTGGGATATTAAAAGGTTATATTTTAATATTGTAGTATTAATTAATTGTGATTTTAAATAATAGAATGATGATTATTGTTATAAATTTAACATTGAGCAGAGTTTAGTAGTTGTGAGTGCATTGAGATAATAAAGGATTATGTATTTTATTATTATGGTATTATTAAATGTAATTTCAAAGTATCTAGTGTTGACTGTTATTATTAATAATTAAATAAAATGAATACATTCAAATAGGTCACATCTAGATCATATTTAAGAAGTATTAAATCAAATATGATGTTATGTGGGTGCACTAAAAACATGATTTAATATGTAGAGCTATTGGACAAACCTTTTTCTTTGTTTTTTATAACATCTCAATTAAAAGCATGTTAATATGGCACTATATTAGATAAGGTGGACCTAAAACTTCAGGTTTAAGCAATGAACTTTCAAGTTAGTTGCTATAAAAAATTGAGTCATGTGAAATCTCTATTACCAGCTACATAAAAGTATATTAAAAGAATTATGTCAACCAAAAATTCAAATTTGAAAACTAAAAATACTAGAGTTTATTTGTATAAATCCCACAACCAACCTAAGTCATTTGTGCAAGTCATAGATTTGAACTAGGGTGAAAATGGATAAAATTGAAGATCAAAATTGTCCCTTGGAATGAATGCAAATGAAATCAATAATAATTTGATTTGCTTTTCAACTTTTAGTAGAAATCACACCACTTGTACATTTGTTTATATATATATATCAATTGTATATTTTTTGTATATATAACTAATACAAATGTCACTTATTTCTAGAGGCTCTATTGAAATGTATGTTATACCTTGGAAACTAGTAAAATAAGAAAAAAAAATTAATGAGTAGCATCATATAGGCATCTATAACAAGAATGTGAAATTTATATTAAATAAAAAAAGAAAGAAAAAAGAAAAAAGAAAAAAGGTGTGAGTTATATAACTTGTGGTGGAACAAGGATACTACTTTGGACAATAATACATACAAATTTTCAATTTGCAGTGCTTAAAAATAATCTTTATATTTTAAATTTTAAAACAATATAAAATAATGAAATGTGAAATTCTTAATATAGTTTATGTTTATAATTTTTAAACTTTTTAAAATAATTATTGGATATAATTTCTTATAAATTTAAGAAAATCTCACGGTCACGTGAAAAAAGTTTATCAAACGTATTGCAACACTGTCACATAAAAAAAGGTTTACCAAACGCACTCACTAATAATCATTAAAATTGCTCATTAAAAAAGAGGAGAGATAACTCTTGAGCTATAGGGTGGATATGCTTTGATCTATTATTCTTTGCAATCTTCAATTACACACTCTCATGCCGTCCTTCATTTCTTCATATCCAAAATCCTCTCCACAAACATTATAGTTAAGCCATGCTAAAAGGCTGAAAACTAGGAAGTTAGGATTAGTTTATCTACCGTAAACATTACATCTAACTGTTTCCCCCGAGAAGTGACATCCCTGCCACCTGTGCTGCACGTGCCTCCACGTCAACTTTGTAAGCCGTTTCGAGGTGCGACCGTTGGTCTTCAATGTTTAGATAGTTCACATTGGAGTGCGCTGGACGCAATGGTTGGGAGGGAAAGTGCCTAATCCTTGAGCCCGGTTCATTAGGCGTAAGTGTATTGGGACATTTATTTTAATATTATAGTATTATTAATTGTGATTTTATATTAAAGTGTATTGGGAAATTAAAGGATTATATATTTTAATATTATAATATTATTAATTGTGATTTTATATTAAAGTGTATTGGGAAACTAAAAGGCTTTAGTGGTATAGTGATATCAATTATAATTTTAAATTATAGATGATGATTATTATTTTAAATTTAATATTGAGCAAAGTGTAGTAGTTGTGAATGTATTGAAATAATAATAGATTGTATATTTTAATATTATTAATTATACTTTCAAAATATTTAGTATTGACTATTATTAATAATAATTAAATAAAATGAACTCATTAAATATGTCACATCTAGATCAGATTTAAAAAGTATTAGATCAAAATATGATGTTATGTGGGTGTACCAAAAACATTATTTAATATGTAGAACTATTGAACAAAATTTTTTTCTTTGTATTTTATAACACTTCAACTAAATGCATGCTAATGTGGCATTATATTATATAAGGTGGACCTAAAAATTTAGGTTTAAGCAATGAACTTGTCAAGTAAGTTTCTATAAAAAGTTGAGTCATGTGAAATCTCTACTACTAGGTACATAAAAATTATATTAAAAGAATTATGTCAACCCAAAATTCATATTTGAAAACTAGAAGTATAGGGTCATTTCTATAAATCCCACAACCAACCTAAGTCACTTGTGCAAATCATAGATTTGAACTTGGTGAGAAATGAGTAAAATTAAGCATCAAAATTGTCCCTTGGAGTGAATGCAAATGGGAACAAGTATAATTTGAGTTATGTGTCAACTTTTAGTAGAAATCACACTTGTACATTTGTCATTGGATATGGTAAGTATACAATTTTCAAGATTATATTGAGCCCTCTCTTTGACATGCATGTTAATTGCCATGAGAATTCATGCCAAAGTAAAAATCAAGCAACTAACATGAATGTAAATTTATTCAGACATCAATAAAAATGATACAAATGTCACTTGTTGGTACATACTCCTATGGAATGTGTGCTCCACCTTGGAAACTAACAAAATAGAAAAATAATTTCATGAGTCGCATCATATAGGCATCTATAACAAGAATGTGATATTTGTATTAAATCAAAAGAAAAGAAAAAGAGAAGGGGTGAGAGTTATTCTACTCATGGTGGAACAAGAATACTACTTTGGACATTAATACATATAATTTTTCAATTTGAAGTCTCTAAAGGTGATGTATATTTTAGATTGTAAAATGATATTAACTAATAAAATGTGAAACTCTTATTGTAGTTTGTGTTTATATTTTTTTATATATTTTTTTAAATTGTTGATATAATTTCTTATAAATTTAAGAGAATATATTAATTGTTATTTTTTTGAAAAAGTGAGATCAATAGAACATAAAAAATATATATAGTAATTTTAAAATAATTAATTTTTATAAATATTTATTATTTAATAATTTAATTTAATCAAATTTACTCATGGTAATCCTTATTTTGATGGCTAATTTTTTAAAATCATATATTATACTTTTTTGGAGAACCCACCTATATTTTTTTATCACAAATTTTGGCTATCTCATGGGATGCCATATAATAGCTTTAGCTAAAAAAAATTGTTCTAAAGTTTTATTTTATTTTATTTTGTTATAAATATTTTTTTTGCCAAAACTATAGATTTTAAATAACTTTTTAACTTCTTTTTTTTGTTTTTTTGTATGTTGAGATTTCACAGAATATTCTTCTACCATGTGATTTTGGTTGAAAACTTTTTGGGTGAAATTTTTTTGCCTAAAATTATTTTGTTGGTCAAAAGTGTATCATAGCTATGGACTTTAACTTGTATGTAATTTATTCTTGAAAATTAATGCATTCTTGGGCCTCTATTTAAATTGTGGAGTTTATTTTAGGAAGGATTTCTCCACATAAATATGATATTATTTGTTTCCTTACTGTAATTTGTTGATTTAAGGTTCCACATTTAATCTCTAAAGAGTAATCCACTATCAAGAAATTAATTTCACCTTATTTATCAATAGTAACAATCCATCTTTTTTACTTCATTTTTTATATTACACATTCTTACATATTAACCCTTATTCTCTACATATGCTTTGCTCACCTATTCCCTCTCTCCTATTTTTTCTCTCCTATTTTTTCTCTTTAAAGTGATTGCATATCTAATTTTCATATAATTAATTTAGGGTGAACATATACTCTCCTTCACATTCACATATGGCTTGTTTAATAGCCAATGATTATTTTAAGCACATAAACTTGATTATTTTATCCAAATATTATAAAAACCTAGAATTTTCTTTACAATTTTCATTAGCATTAGATCTTCAAGATTTTTAGATAATACTTAACAACCCAATCTTAATATGTAGCCCAACAAAGAAATATTGATTCAAGGATTGTTTCATATATTAAAGGAGTATATATTACATTAGAACGTGCTTCAAATATTTTTTTATTATTGATGAATTTTAGAAATACATCAAGATATGTTTTAACAATTATAGATAATAACCAAAAACCATGCCACTTGAATCTGCGATATGTTGTAAATGATAGAAACTAGAGTACAACTAAAATACATGAACATGTGAAAGCTCATTTACAAGATCTATATGATATTTTCATATAATTCCAAATGATTTTCATCTTGCAATCCTCAAAACTAAAGCACTTTTATACTTTGATCTCCAAAAATTCAAGGGTTTTATCCTTGAATCTATTTTCTCGATCAAAAGTACTTAAAATATTTACGGTAAGGGTTTTCATGTGTAGAATGAATGATTCTTGAATGAACATGTCCACCTTTTGATATCATTGAAATTGACAATCGATATGAGATCCCTCCCAAAATATTATCTTAGATCTATGTGAGGATGAAGGGTCATTGAGGATGCAACCACTTCATTAATGAAGGAATCATCATCTTCTTCCTCTAAAATTGCACTTGTACATTTGAATCCACACCCTCAGATTTAAATAATATTTCCTATGTGGGAAAA
Source organism: Sequoia sempervirens (assembly GCA_007258455.2). Taxonomy (NCBI): domain Eukaryota; kingdom Viridiplantae; phylum Streptophyta; class Pinopsida; order Cupressales; family Cupressaceae; genus Sequoia; species Sequoia sempervirens. The sequence goes on along the minus strand of VDFB02058242.1, from coordinate 300,020,297 downwards.
TCCCTTTTGTAAAGGTTGTGGCTTCAAAACTAGTCATCAATGGTGCTTTAGGTCATGCATGGGTAGATAGGATAGGACATTATAAAAAGATATGAATTTTCGAGTTCAACAGTCAAGGATATTGCATGATTCATACTATTTTTCATAAGTTAAGGAGTCAAGATTTGAGTAGAAGGCATGATGATAGGGAAATGTGTGAAAATTTAACATGTTAAGGAAAAAAATAGGGTTTGGTGGAAAGGGATATCAAGATGGACAACTCTAAAATCCCCAAAAAAGAAGGGAATGAAGGTGGTGAATGGATGAAATGTATTCCTAGATAGAGAAGTATAATACTCCAACAGGAATAAATGAGAAAATAAAATTTAGGTGAAAAGGAACATGTCAAGATAGTAAATTTTAAAACCTTAACAAATTTCTCACACTTAGAAGTTTGAACACAAAACTCCCACACTTAGAACCTTTGAGACCTTTATAATTTCTAACACATTAGCAAGAATTTTGGTGATGATGACAAATAATACTTAGAAATTTTCTTAACTCATTGGACATAGGAAATGGGAATTTAGTACATAAATATAAATTATTTGAAAATGAGACATTAGAATAGCTAAGCAACCACTATGGAAAATCCTAAACTATTAATGAATGACACTCAATAGTGTTACTTGTGAGGATTATATCTCACTAGAGCACTAGGAGGTGAACCTCCTCATGGAAATTATATGGATACCTAATAATGGGTGGGTACCAAACTTAGGTGTACATGTCCAACAAGAATTCACACCACCACATTAAAGGTGAGGATTATATTCCACTAGAGCACCAAGAGGTGAATCCACTCATGAACATGTGGTTACCTAATTATGATGAGTCCTAGTCCTAGGTACATGCTTAATGAGAATCTACAGCATTATAGTAGGGACACCGCAAGACACCATTCTTTGTAATGATCAACCTCAAGACCTCAACTCTAATATCAAGCTAAGGGACCAGTATGCTCAAATCCCATATTGTTAGTGAATGATGTTCACTCACATTTAAGGATGAGGTTTTTATTCCACTAGAGCACTAAGAGGTGAAGCCAATGTGGACATGTGGTTTCCTTATTATGAGCGAGTCCTAGTCCTGGTTACATATCCAATTAGAAGTGATAACATTGCAACAAGGAAATTACAAGGCTACTTCAGAGCCATATCTAGTTTCATTGTGTAGGCTACTTTGTAGTCATATCTAGTTCTATTGTGTAGAGTATAATCATATCCTATTTTATTTATTTAAAATTCACCATGACCTTAATCCATGACATATCTTCTACTCTTCAATATGATGAAGGCCACACCATTCAAACTCCATGATAGGCCATTTCCACTTTGCTCAAAAAACTTAAAGTAGATTTTTTTTCTAGCATACATGTGCTTTTATTTTTAGCATTTTCATAGTTAGAACTATTTTTTTATCAAATGACCACATACTCCAAATATATAACTACTTCTATGTTGAAACATGCAAACTAGAGGCTTGGCTAAAATAAGCTCCTAAATGATCCCTAGGAACAATGTTTTCCCCCTCTTTGGTATGAGGGTGTTGCCACAATATGGGTTACACTTTTTGGGACATCCTGATTTTTGCTTGAAATCACATATTTTTAGAAAATACAATGATTTAAGACTTTAAAGGTTCCATTTAAATGATTTTAATTAAAGAGGGATTCATCAAACCTCCTTAGATCAAACCCCCTTGGATAGAACCTTGTTAGATTTAAACCATACCTATTATCGAGTCTTCTCTACACCTATCAAAATGCTGATAAAAAGCCACTTTTGATTTACCTTTTGGGTGAGGTGATCCCATAATAGTGGTTTACAATTTTTGGCCAAACTGGACACTAATAATTTTTTTTAACTAAATCTTCACTTTCGGGCACCTATAGCAGCTAAACCATGAGGAATTTGAAGATGATGCAAACTAGAGTTTCGTGACATTTTGTTTGTAGATTCTAAACATATATTTTTTTAAAATTTTGGAATTAGATTGCACTTCTTTTTCCTTCTCCCTCAAAAACTATTTTTTTCAGAAAATAACATTTTTAAAAAGTGACGCTCACCGTATAACACATAATTTTTTTTCCATGAATGATAAAATTCTAATTCTTTTGAATTTAGATTTGTAACTCCGATATCTAGTGCTTCCACTTGGTTAGATAGTTTTTTATTTAATATTTTTTCTTTAATCAATTTTTAAAGTCAAACCAATTACAATTCAGACATAACACGACCGTATAACGCGTAACATTTTTTGTATGTATCAAAATTTAATTTTTATTTTTTTGTTGGATAAAGGACTTAAATATATGGTGCACTCATATTTTAAAATATATATTTTTGATAATCTTTTATTTTTCCACATGTGCAAAATGGAGAGCTTGATTTTCGGTGAAAAACCTACATTCACAAGCAATAAAAAATAAATATAATAATCAAATTAAATTTTATTAAAATTATACTTTTTTGGAAGCTTATAATAGGGACTACATACTTACAAAAAAATAAATTTTAAATGAATTCATTTGATCCCCCAAAAGGTAAATCAAAAGTGGTTTTTTATCAGCATTTTGATAGGTGTAAAGGAGACTCCATTATAGGTATGGTTTAAAACTAGTGGGCTTCTATCCAAGGGGGATTGGTATAAGGTGGTTTGATCAAACCCTCTTAAATTGGAATACTTTAAATGAAACATTTCAATGCTTAAATAATTATATTTTCTAAAAATATGTGATTTTAGCAAAAATCAGGATCACCCAAAAATTGTAAACCACTATTGTGGCAGCACTGGGTGATCAAATGAATTCATTTAAAATTTATGTTTTGTAAGCATGTAGCCCTTATTACAAGCTTCCCAAAAAGTATAATTTTAAATATTTTTAATTTGATTATTATATTTATTTTTTATTTCTTGTGAATGTAGGATTTTCAATGAACATCAAGTTCTTTGTTTTACACATACGAAAAAATAGAAAAATAGAGAAAAAAAATATAAAAAATACATGTGCACTAGGTATTGATGTCCTTATTCCCACAAAAAAATAATAAGTTAATTCAAATGAATACAAAAAATTTATGCGGGCTAAAGTACACCTTTATCCAAATTATAATTACTCTGACTTGGAAAATTAATTTAAAAAAATATGTAACAAAAAATTATGAAAAATTATCCATGCACTAGATATTGGTGTGTGTGAGAACCCTAATCCCGATACCTACAAAAAAATAAGAAAAAACACATTAGATTAGAGAATGCAAGTAAGAACAAGGATTCCCCATGAAATCCATTCACAAAGTTCAAATTAGGAAAATAAATGAAGAACACAATGAGAAAACAACAAAATATAGATTGAATCCTAATTAAACTAGCAAACTCATGATCCCATGGGGGAATTGGTACCAATTTGATGTGAAAATTGGCCCTTTCCCAATTCCTATGATGCAAGATTGATGTATGTTGATGAATGATCCACTTTGATGAAGGATGGTGAGTGCTCCAAGCTAAAAACCTACATAACCTAGCTAAGATTCAATAATAATGGATGAGGATTGCTAATGATTTGAGCATGGTAACTTTACTCAAATTGTGGATGGATCAAATGAAGGATGAGCTCTTCATTTATAAATGAGATTTATTAGAGAAGAGGCAAAAGGGATGAATGTGGGACTAATCTTCAACAAATGAGAAGAAGCCACATGTCATCATGTGAATGGTTGAGGAATGAGCACATTTTGAAGAATGTGTAAAGAGGGGGGAGATTCAAATTCAAAATATGGCTTGAAGGATGAGGTGAAAGGTGAAGCAAATGCACATGGCTCAAGAAAAGGACATGTAAGAGATTTTAAATGCTTTGTTGGAAGGGACAAGTCCTTTTGGGGAGATTTCAAATTTGAGGAATATTCCATCTTTGATGCCTTTTGAATGAAAATAGATAATTTATAAATAAATTAAATTGATTTTCATGTGCAAGTTGCAAAATCTAGAGGATTTGAGTGATTAAGATTAAATTGATGATCGATTTGATTAATTTAAGAGGAGATTAGGTGATTTGACTATTTGATTTAGATTTGTGGGTTGAAATAAATCAAAAAGAGATGAAAATGATTAAGACCTAGTTAAATAAATATTTTGATTTATTTAACCAAAAGGGGTGATGTTAGATTAAATTAGATAAATGTTTGATTTATTTAATTTAATTAGATGAACTTTAGAGATTTAATCAAATAATATGGATTATTTAACTAAATAAAGATAGGAAGATGAAATGACCTAGCTAATTACACAAAGACAATGATTTAATTAAATCAAAGGATTTATTTAATTAAAAGGAGAATTATAATGACTTTAATCAAATAAGGCTATTTGATTAAATGGTTAGATAGAGGGATAATTCAGGATGAGGCGATGTTAGTAGATTAGGATCGAGTGTGCGACATCAATCTATATATTTTCTATGTCTACAGTGTAAAATTTTTGTATTTTAAAAATTAGAATTCTATTATGTCTATAAAAAAAGTTATGCAGTCCGAAGTAAACATCACTTTTTAAAAATGTTGATTAGTCAAAAAATAAGTTATTAAAAATTACATAAAATGATTCACAATTTATTTTTTAATTTTAAAAAAAATATATATAATTAGAATCTACACAAAAGATCTAACAAATAACTAACTTGATTCATCTTCAAATTCTTAATGGTTTAGCTGCTATAAGTGTAAGAAAGTGAATATCTAGTGAAAAATCCTAATTTTAATGTCAAGTTTGGCCAAAAATTGTAACCCATTATTGTGGGATCACCCATGATAGGACCTAAAACATAAAAAAATAGGCCATAAGATTATACAGGAGGACACAATCACCTAAGAACATGACACCAACACATCTAGTGAGTAATAATGTGTCATACAATTTAAGATTGATCTCCTTGAGACATGATCATCTCTCTTGGGACACCATCAACTATTGCTAGAAACAAAATATTTGACAACACATTCTTGATAGCATGGAACCTTCTCCAATCAATAAATTTTATTAAGCTACTACAACTACTAAATTAGAGATGCTTTCTTAAAAATATCTTATTGATTTTCCTTAATTCTAGTGAAAGCTCAAATCTAGCATTTTATTTATCTATTTTAGAATTTTTAAAAGTGATCTTAATAGAGTTATAATTTTTCTACCTTAGCCATCCTTCACACTTTCCCTTACCTTGTAGGCCAAATTGCGGGTGTAACATTATGCAAGTCTCCTTAGGGGAAACACTCCTTTTCTCGCTTCCTTCTTTACCTTACATATTCATCCTATTCTCTACACACACTTTTATAACCTATTTCATCTCTTATATTCTTTCTCCTTTAATTGATAACATTTATTTATATAAAATTAATTTAAATGGGAATATATTGTCATTCACATCCATATGAACTCACTTTCCTATGCCAATCTCCCTTATTTAAAATCATCCACATTCATATCAAATTCTATTATATAGGTTTCTTCACAACCCTAACTAGTTCCATTGTGTGTGCTCCTTCATAATTATATCTTAAATTTCATTCATGAAAAATCTATCATAACCTTATTCTACTACATCTCTTTTTATTTTCAACATCATAAGGGCCATAGTAGTTCCAACTCCATGCAATAGTACAAATTCATAGTAGATAAATATAAAAAATAAAGTAATTTTTTTTAGCCTGCACCACAAATTTTCTTCTAAAATTCATTGAAAGCACCAATTTATTCCTCTTATGCATAGTTCAAAATATAAAGATAAGGCTCAAATAAAAGACTAAAAAGGGCATGAAGTAAAGAAACAATAGTATTTTTATGTATCGTTTTATCAAGTATTATAAAAATAATTTTTATTTACTTTACTATGCTTGTTCCATGTGTAGCTCCTGTTAGGTCCTAAAACAATATATCTACAATCTTAGAACTTATTCTTATTCTCAAGGCTAGGTTGTTTTCTTTAAGAAGGTAAAACACAAGTTCATCACATAGACAAAGGATGGTTTAAGGCCTATGAATGAGAGTGGGTGGTCTCTCCAACACTTTGGTCTCAACTTAAACCTATGAAGTTATTTCTAGAGGTATCCTTAATAGTTTTTTACATCAACCAAAATTTAACATGACTATAATAATCAACAACTATACCCAAATGTACACTTAACCCCTATATTTATCACTAAGTCAAGGTTAACTCTAGCTACAATGGTTCTCTTATATATTTGATATAGTACTTTACACATGTATCTATATGTAATACAATTATTATGATCCCTTAGGATTTTTTAATTTAGCATCTCATAAACATTAGAAAAGTAAAAACACACTAAGTTCATAATTCTCTAAAAGTTTAATATTTTTCTTCACTTAAAATTTTCCTTAGTTTGCATCACTCAACCATGAATATATACTAAATCTACTTCCTACTCTTATAAATATTATTAAATATTTTTCTTTTAATTTTTAATGTGTGTGGAGGGTTAAAGTTTCAAGATCTATGTCTTATTAGGTCACAAAGTCATGTTTAGCCATTAAAAATAGCAAACAAGAAATTATAATAAAGGCATGATACATAACAACCAAATCTACTTAATGATCCTTCTTCAAACTTACAAGTATTACCTATAGCAAGAAAGAGACCATTAAAAACAACAACAAAAAATATTAAAATCCTACAACACTTATCACTTGAGTTCAAGTTATAGTTATGTCAAAAAATGTGATGTCCGAGAAAACCTCATAGGAAAGAAGGCCTTTCATAATTTTCTTCCTAAAAAAAATCTCAAAATATTAACAACTGACCAAGTGGACATTTGACTACAAACATATGCTTCAATAGCTACCTATCTTCAACTTTTGATAAATATTGCCCTTGAATAATTAACAAATTTTAAACCCTACAATGCTCTACACTTTTATTCTATGAAAACCCAAAGTGACCAACCCTTTCAATTAGAAATAAACCCACACTTATAAATATCCAACTTGGTATATGTGAACCTAAGAGAATAAATGTGCTTGTTTTGTATTGTAGAGGTCATCCATGCTCTCACTTTCATTATCTTTAATTCCCATGTGTAGACATAATCCCTTTAGAATTCATTAATATACCTGGAAGCATGAAAATTTGTCTCTTTTCATTAGCCATCATTCTAAGCATTAATGGAATTTAGATCTATGAGTGTATAGAGTGAAAGAGATGCATAAAAAATTGCTAAAAGGTGGCCTATAGATGTCATGCCCGAGTATCTGGCTTTTAAATTTCAATTGTTACATTAAATTAGGGCATGGGAACTTTTTATCTTCTTTCCCCTTTGAATATGTTACTTTAGAAATAAATATTTATGATCACTAGCAGATTTGATCTAGTGGTTGTAGGGCCTTATTGACTCATTAATGATTCTCTAGGTCATCTATGGATTGGTGTGAGTGTGAATAGAAAAGGGTGGGGCTTTCAAATTTCAAAGGTTGATGATATCTTATGACATACTATTATTGAGATGTTAGGGGTCAAGGTTTTATATTGACAAGGAGCTCATACCACTAAAGTATGTAGATGGAGGGAAGTCTAAAAAAATAATCCTAATGAAATAGTGTAATAAGAAGTGTTGGGGATCAAGGTTCAAAGATGACTCATACCTTGTAGCATTTTGAAGTGAACTTTGCACCATCAAATTTGACAAGGGGCTCCATAATGAATGGTTCATAAGGCACTACACTTTTTAAAGGTTTTGCAAATGGGGTTGCAAGCTAAGTGGGTTTACCCTTAGGGAAAACTCCATTGTTAAGCACACTTGAGTTGGAGTAGTACTAGGATGGGTAACCTCCCGAGAAGGCCCAATGGTTCACCTCTATAAACATCACCTAGATGCAATGAGTGTTAAGTGGATGATTCATTATCACATGAGAGATGGGTTCTTGTGAACGACTACTCATGAAACATGGGTCAATGAGTTTGAATCCTAATAGCAATATGAAAGGATGTATGTAGGGAGTTTATTGGGCTTTGATTGTAAAAATGATTAAGAGGAAGTACTTAGGTAAAGGGATAAGAAAAAGCTTGACTCAAATGATATATGAAGTTATTAGTAGAGTTTGGGAGTCAAGCATGACAAGAAAAGGGTACCTAGGTAGAGGTAAGTATACAACTACAAATCCAATTAAGTAACTGAGCAAAATATTGTTAGGAGTTGGGAGTTAGGTATGACATACGAAGGGTGCTTGGTAAGGGAAAATCTAAGGATGATGAGGAATGGTTGAAAGGAACATTGAGGTGAAGAAGTCCAAAATATTGGTGTTAAAGGGACTTATTGCAATGTCTAAAGCTTAAGGGAGCAAGGTTTAGGGATGCTAAGGAAATGGTATCTTAGGAAACACAAGCTTGAAACTCCAATGTAGAAAAGGATCTAAGGAATTAAGTCGAGGTCTCAAGAATCAAATGAATGGTATGTAGGTAGGGGAAACTTTGAAAGTATGAAAGTCTAACAACACACCCAAATTTAGAGAATTTATTAGAAAACATCCCCCACTTGGATTTTTCTTAATTTTTCATAACTTTCAACACGTGAGGGGGACATTAGGGATGACACAAGGTAACAAGTTTAGGAAAAAATGACTCATAGAAAACCCACTCAGACTCTCCTAGATCAATTATAGACAAGGGTTAATAAGGTCAAGACACATATAAGGGATGGGACTAAAGAAAAAAATGGCTCTACAGGTTTGAATCCTAACAACTCACACACATGCTAAAGTGGTGACAAATGGTAGAGATGAAAAGTACACACTTCACACATTTCTTTCTCACTTTGTACCTACTTCAGTGCCCACTAATGATAAGTATGCTATTTTTACTATTTTATACTCCCTCTGAGTTGAAATCACCCCCACAAATCTTCATCCCACCTGAACAAAGCCACTTATGTTGTTAAAACCCTATATGCCATTGCTCCTCACCACCCAATCACTAGTGACATGGTCAATACTATGCATTCTTGTCCTTTAATAAGACAATGCATGCTCATATAGATTGCACATTTGAAAGTGCTTTTTCTTTCTCGAATGATCACTTCCTTTATAAAACCATAACCCTAGTGCATTTGTAATGGTCAATTTGTTTAGACATGCTTATTTTAAAGGGACTATGAAAATAGAAGGGATTAGAGTTTTTTCATCTATCCTTTTCATCCTTCAACACATCACACAATTTCCTTTTTAGTAATCTAGGGCATTATTGCATAGATCACCTCCATTATTGTAACTCCATATACTTTCACTCATAGGATTATACACTCCAATTTTCCAACTAGTTTTATGTTGAAACATACAAACTAAATCCTTGATTGAGGGTAGCTCCTAAACATTCCCTTAGAACAATTTTTTTTCTTATTTAGATTTGATAAAACTAGAACCAAGTTTTGTAATGGCAAAGATAGGCACATACAAGTATAATAATTTTTTAATGACAAGTACGAAGGGCACAACTATTAGAGCACATGACACCAATGCATCTAGTCAATGAGAGTGCAACATATAGGATACAAGTGCTCCCCTTAGGCATAAGTATGTTTCTTGGGACACCATTGATTTTTACAAAAAATAGAAGCTTTGAGAGCACATTTTTATAGTTTAAGAAACCTCTCTAATAAACTTTTAGTCATCTTAATAAAGTGTTATAACTACTACAACAAACACTTTTTTCTACTCTTAACTCATTTCTTTTTTCTAATTTTGATGCAACCTCAACCCTTATTACACTGAGAGGCATTTTATAATGACATGGCATGAAGCATCATGTTGTAGTCGTGTACATATAAACTAAAACACAACTAATATATTTTTAGAAAATGATGATAACTAAGATTCCCAACCTTTCTAGACCTAAGATTAGTAACCGAATCAAGTGTTAAAGAATACAATTTATTTTAGATCTTTTTAATATTTATGGTTTTTTATATTGAGAAGAATTTTACAATCACAATAACCATATATATAAAAACCAAAACATAACCAACACATATATTTAAAAAACTATTATTAAATAACTCTCAAATAAATAAAATAACTCTTGAATTAATAAATTAACTCATAAACAAATAAAAGTAACTCTTGAAATAAACAATGTAAATAAAATAAAATAACTCTTCAATAAATAAAAATAACTTAATAAACAATATAAATTAAAATAAATAATTATAAAATAACTATTAAGTAAAGTAAATAAATAAAATAAAATAACTTTCTATGAATAAAATAACTCTTTAGAAATAAAACAACTCTTTAATAAATAAAAATAAATTAATTAACAATATAAATAACAAATAATAATTTTTAAATAATTTTAAGATAAAATAAAATAACTCTAGGATGAATATTTTTTAATCATTTTATTTATCTGTTTTAAAATATAAAAAAACTATTAGTTACTATTTTTAGATGCATAAAAAGTTGTTACTATTTTTAGTAGAACCAAATTTACCAAGAAGCCAAATGCATTCTATGATAAAAAGTAAAACCCATTAGCTCCGGTTGTTGTTTATTTTTAGTTAGAGTTCCATTAGTGGAATGCCATTATTTTATAGCAACATTTTCATTTCACATCTCGGAGTTTCAATAAAGTCAAAGTGATGACAGAAAAAATTCGTTGGAACTTTCAGAGATCCCATGATGAAACCCTAAAGAGTTCCTGCCATTATTTAATAAAGATGGGGCCATCAATGGGGAGTGGGACCATTCACAAGCAATTCACGGTGGAGAAGTGCAGTCGCTGACGGCACCAAACGCGGGTCCCACTACGCCGTTTGACCAAGACAAATTTCCCTTGACAAAATTCCAAACGTAATGGACAAACATAAGTTTGACATGACTGCAACTTGAACGAACCCATTGGCGTACACCTCCGCCGCTTAAGAATAGACTGCCTGCCCAGACACCTCGTCCCCACCTCTGCCTGCCACCTCCCTTTGACTCTCATGCACCTACCAAACCTTAGAATATTTATTCTGCATGCCCATTGCCCACTGCCCACTGCCACTTTCGTCACTCTCACCCTCATTATTTATTCAGACAGTGATCATCATGACCATGATCTGCACTCTGCACGCCATGGCCGAATCTTGCCGCTCCGTTTGAGACGTGTTTGGCCTTACCTGGCCACATGAAAAAAGAAGATGATTCATCAATTATTTAATTATTGCTCTGTCCGTAGTTACCCCACTTTTCAACGGACCCAAACAGATGCAAGCTAAAAGAGATGCATTTCTTTTTTCTAAGTTGATTTCCATGACTAATTTTCTTTTGTTGTCCTCTAGCTCTTTAGGGTCGCGTGGCCTCTAAGAGAAAAAACAAAAGGGCCACTAATAGTCCTTTTTATTTTCTTCTTTCAGCGAAACTCATAATGGACATTGTCATATAAAGGGAAGAATTTAATGGCCAGCACATTATAGTCAATATGTCCATTCTTTATGTTAAAATGGTACTTGAACATGTGATTCTTTATGTTAAAATGGGTATTCAACACTAATACGACATTGTTATAATTTTTTTTTTCTTTTCTTTTAGAAGTCATAAGAGACATTGTAGTACAAAGGACCATCAAATTCATTGGAAAAACTTAATTGGCCAACATATTATAGTCAACATGTTGACTCTGTATAAAATGGGTGATCAATATTAACATGTTAACGACAATATATTGATGAAAACAAAATCACTCTATTACAATTACTAACTACATAAACAACTCTCTTTTGCCTTTATATTAAAATGGGTACTTAAACATGTGATTCTTTATATTAAATTGAGTACTCAACACTAATACGATATTGTCGTAATCCTTTTTTTCTTTTCTTTTAGAAATCATAAGAGACATTGTCGTACAAAGGACATAGTCAAATTCATTTGAAACACTTAAATGGCCAACATATTATAGTCAACATGTTGATGTTTTATATTAAAATGGGTAATCAACATTAACATATTAGTGACAATATATTGATGAAAACAAAATCACCTTATTACAATTACTGACTAGATAAACAACTTTGTCTTTTGTCTTTACATTAAAATGGGTACTTAAACATGCGATTCTTTATATTAAAATAGGTACTCAACAATAACAGGACATTGTTATAGAATCCATTCAATTCTCATTGATGGCTATGAGCGGGAGTGTGAATGGGATGCACGAGAGCGGGGATTTGAAATCGTCACAGGGCGAGGAGGACTCTGCGGAAGCTGATGGCAATCTAGGCAATGCTGAGGCCCTGGTTCCTGTGTTTTTGTTTGGTTTGGTTGTTGTGGCAGAGGTTTTTGGCAACAACGTCGCTAGAAGGGGCTTTGTCTTTTCTTTCTGTGGGTTGGGTCATGCTCTTTCTTGGACAGGCTCTAGCTTATGGTGGGTGTTGACCTCTCCTGGATGGAGTGTTGTTATTTGTGCTTTCGAGGGATCCCATGTGTGCCTTGTGAGCAGGGGTGGGGTTGCTTTGGGAAGACCTTGACTGTGGTTTTTGGTATGTTCCTTTGTTGTGCTGGTGTGCACTCTTAGACTCTCCCTCTATTTGGCTGGGAGCAGTTGTTCATGGTGTGTTGGGAGAAGGCTTTGTTCTTCTTAGTTTTTTTGGGGCTGAGTTGGGAAGGGGTGGCTCTTCTCTTGGCTTGGAGAAGCCCTTTCTTCCTCCTGTTGGTAGAAGGGTTTACTTGGCTTCTCTGGATGTTCATGATAAGCATTGGTTGTTGGAGGTTTGGCTCATGCTTATGTTGCAGGGCTCTTGGAGTTTGTTTCTTTCTCTTGGGCTTTCTTTCAGAGCTTTTGGGTACCCATTGTGGGTTCTCTCTACTGTGGAAAGTGTGCTTGATTTTGGAGTTTCGGTGGTGCTTGTTGGGTGGTGGGTTTCATTGGCTTAGATCATGTTTTTCTTGGGATCTCTATAAGAGCTTTTGGGTACCCTTTGTGGCTGCCATGGCTATCTTTCTCAAAGGGGGTTAACTTTTGGTCTTGGCTCTGGGTTTTCTCTTGGAGGAGTCCTATTTGTTTGGACCTGACTTGGAAGTTGGGCGGTGTTTTAAGCTGGTGGGGTGGTCTGCCTTTTCCTCTTACTTTCGAGGAGATTCGTGCTGGTTTGGTTGTGTTCTCTCTCTTGGAGCCCCTGCATGCTCAGCCAAAGGATGATGTGTTCCCTAGTCTTCTAGTGCTCTGACTTTCTTCCATTTCCTGTGCACTATGTCTTTTGTGGAGGAGAAGAATGCTCTTGTTAGTCATGAGTCATTTCCTATTGAGTTGGAGGTGGGTGTGTTGGATATGGATGGAAGTCCTCTTCTCTGGTTTCCTCTAGTGGCACTCCTATTGAGGTGGAAGTTTCTCCTATCGAGGTGGTGCCCGTGGTTGCTGGAGAGGTGTGCTTTTGGTGTTTTGGGTTTTCACATCATCCTCTCCTATAGAGGGGAGCTCAGTACTCTTGAGGTGGACTTGGAGTTGGTTTGTGATGCGTTTGGGTGCTTCGAGGGGTGTTTCTCCTCTTGTGTGCTGGTGTTTTTTATTAGGAGGTCGGGTTTAATGGTGGTCTTCTCCATTAAATTTCCTTTTCTTTTGATGGGTTCTGGTTTGTTGTTACTGAGCAGAAGGTTGGTTGTTGCTTTGCGGTTCTGTTGCCTGAGTGTTTTAGGTGGTTGTTATAGTCAAAACTTGGGTGGGGTTTCTGGTCCCGAATAAAACCAGGTTGTATCTGGGCTTTGGGCTCATGCTTGTGTGTCTTTTGTAGCCTGTGTTATCATGCTAATCTATTAAGAGGTTGTTGTTGGGTTGCTGGTGGTATGTGAGTTTTCTTTTTAAGCGGCTTGTTGTTGTTGGGTTGATTTATGCTTACTGTTGATCTCTTGTGTATCAACTGTCTTCTTTTATAAAGGGTTTAGGGCCCCTTCAAAACCCATTTTTTTTTATCTCTAATCAAAACACAACATTGTTATAACTCTTTTTTTCTTTTCTTTTAGAAATCATAAGAGACATTGTCATACAAAAGATCATCAAATTCATTGGAAAAACTTAAATGGCCAACATATTATAGTCAACATGTTGACAATTTATATTCAAATGGGTAATCAACATTAACATATTAACGACAATATATTGATAACAAAATCACCTTATTACAATTAATGACTAGATAAACAACTTTGTTGTATGTCTTTATATTAAAATGTCTACTCAACACTAACACGACATTGTTATAATTTTTTGTTCTTTTCTTTTAGAAATCATAAGAGATAGTGTGATACAAAGGACAATCAAATTCATTGGAAGAATTTAAATGGCCAACATATTATAATCAACATGTTGACACTTTATGTTAAAATGGATAATCAACATTAACATATTAACGACAATATATTGATAAAAACAAAATCACCTTATTACAATTACTGACTAGTAAACTACTTTGTCTTTACATGTTCCTCTTCCCCATGACATCATTCTTCTTGTTTTCACCCACATGAAACAATTGTGATCTTTTTAGTCAAGGGGGTAGCACCTAGGACAAGGGACAAAACAAATAAAAAAGGATTTTGCAGCCGCTTCTGAATCTTTATTCTCTTATTTTCCCTCTTAGATGTGAAGTGATAATGAGAGCTAAACAAGATTGAAAAGGATTATGTGGGCTATGTACTTTAGAGCAAACTATGCATAATATACAAGTGCATAGATTATGTATTGTAATTGTCCCATCAACTAGAATTCAAAGGAGAAAGGTAACATCCTAAAATAGACAAGTAATGGATGTAAGTAGTAAAGTATTGGTTTGTCAAAAGTTGTCTCCCAAAGTTGTCCCCCACTTTGGAGTAAGGTTGCATCATTTTCAAATTGATTTTCACATTGCCACCAATTGGCTTTTCGAATTTACTCTTTGTCCTTATTCATTCTCAAGGATGAGATAAATATTTTTAATTAAATCAACACATAAAACGTTTCTTCGTAAATTACAATTTTGTTTTATTTTCTTAATATTTAAGGCCTTAGAATAATACCTTTTATCACTTTGTTCAATGTATGTATATTACAAGATTGGAATCTTTAATTTCAAAGTAAGGTTTGGTCAATGAAGGCTAGAATCTTCAAATTCAAAAGAAATTTGGTCAACGTAAAACAAGATCTTCTATTGATTTAGAAGCATTGTTTACTCGTACCATGAAAGTTACTGATTTGTTATTTTTAAATTATAAATATACAAAGATACGGTCTTCGCTTTATTTAAAAGCATTATTTAATTGTTCCATGAAGAGCAGTTGATTTTAATATGTAATAATTATAATTCTAGAAGCATTAAGAATCTCTGAATTCAAAACGAGACTCTCCAAGGAACTTGATTTTGTTAGTATTATTATGCACATAAATAATTAATTATAGGTTCTCTTTCTCGATAATATAGAGAGATAGGTTAATTTGAGGGTTTTAGATAAGGTCAAATTATGATCTAGTTTATTTAGTATGGTTTATTTTGTTGGTATAGTTTTGTTTTGGGAAAAAAATATTTCTATATTTATAATAAATGTTTATCTGGATGATATATGTGTAAAGAAAAATAGATAGTATTAAAAATTATTTTTGGAGTTTATTATAATAGAGGGGAAGACAATCAAATTTTTTGGTAATAGTCACATCTTTAGATTGATTCCATAGTGGTAAAACAAAGAAATAATAGAATCAAACACAGATGTTTGTGATTGTGTTATCTCATATATATTCAATTATTAGAATGAGCTAGGTTGATGCCTTTAAATACAAGCCCTAAACACATAATTTGAAACCTTTGGTGTGGTGGTCAATAAATTACAACCATATTTAAAAATATCAGCATGAGAAATAGTTAAATTTGAATTTGAAAATGGAGAGATAAGGCTATGGCTAAGGTTTAGTTCAAGGGACATAACTACAAACACAATATTGTTTAGGAAAAAATATAAATGAGGCTATGCCTAAGGCTTAGTTCAAGGGACATAATTGTAGACACAATCTTGTTTAGGATAAGAAATGATCTAGGAATTTGATCAAGGTGTAGGAGAAGAGGATCTCTTGGAAAGAACACTAGTGTTTGATAGGCCAACAAGGATGAGTGATCTGCAAGAGAGAAACAAAATATACAAACAAGAAAGAATCATCAAAATTACTAAATATTATGAATAATGTTTGTACATGTAGTGAGAAGTGGTTGGTTGCATAAGAAGTTGACTCATGCACACTAAAAGAGGTGATAAGTTTGTTCCTCCAAAATAGAAAAAAGGACATGCCATATACCTTGGAATAATTTGAACAACTCTCCAAGTTGCCACATAGCCACTTAAGATGGCTTAATTCCAATTGTAGAATTACATACATAATTAATTAATAAGTAATAATAATCTTCTACACTAACTGTTAAAGTCACTCATGGACTCAAGCCTCCAAGATCACTTGCAAAACCAAAAAAAACCTTCTACAAGAGACAAAAGAAAGAGCATAAATTTGCAATAATGGATGCAAGATAATTTATTAGATCAAATGCATTCAATATGCAATACTTAAGATTTCTATGGAATTGAATGAAATGTAATGATTTACAAATGAGAAGCACTTGTTTATATAGCCAAGGTAAGACATAGGATTAGACAGGATCATGACAAGTGTCTAAATCCTATGTCATGAGACAACTAACTCATCAAATATTAAATGAACTAGGACACAAGAATTGAATGACATGATAAGATAAGATCACATGACACCTAATACTTCTAGAAAGAGTCCTAGGACCTAAGTAAACTTAACATGTAAATAAGACTCACTAGTAAACTAATTAAGTAAAACACCTATTTATACCAACCCCCCGCGCCACCCCTTCCCTCGCCCTCCCCCAAGCTTAAGTACAACTTAAAGAGTAGATTATTATGAAAATGATGCAAAGATGTGCCCCGACTATAAGGCCATATTAGGTGCCCATGTAAAAATATAATCTCTCATAAGCAAAGAAAAAGAGAAAACCTAGTGGGACAAAACTCCTCCCCAAAAGATAGATAAAAAAATGAGGACAAAAACCCATATGAGGAAAAAGGCCCCCCATAAGAGAGAAGAAGAGAGACCATGCAACCCACTCTCAAAGTAGAGTCTCCTACTATGATGGTATGAGCTCAACAATGAATGTTGAAGATGATCCAATCTCGTCGATCAACATTCCTCCCTTTAGGAAGAAACAAAACCAAGATGGCACATGTAGGATGTCTTCCCATTCCTGAAAGAAAAACATGGGAAGAAGGATGAGGTGTGATTTCTTTTAACTATGCTCAAGTGTCTCCATGTTGATATCAAAAGTTGACACACTCCAAACATGCGTTCTAGGCCACACTACAAAAGGTGATAATCTAAAATCTCCTAGAAATGAATTTAGAACACAATCCAAAGAAATATATATTCTCTAAAGAGAAAAAAAGCATTGTCCATATTTTATTCAAAAGTATCCACTCTCATCTCAAACTATAAAGACTAATTGTGCATAGAATGAACAAGAGAGTTAGAGTGTTCCCTCACAACAACTGAAGAAGAATGATCTCCATCAAAGATAAGATCTATACAATCAATGGTGTCTCCCAAATCTGAAATGTGGGACTCAACAAACAAACTGACAATTTCTATCAATCACTCATCCCATGCAGCCATATATGGAAGACAATATAGATCCTACTACACTGAATCATATAGGGCCAAAACTATGACAACACATGCATAATCAAATAGAACAAAAGAGGGAGACGATGGAATGCAAGGCTCAAGAACAAGATCACTTGTGAGAACACCCAAGTTCAAGTAGATAAAATTCTCCTAAAAATCATGGTCCACACTAAAAGTATGATCAATTGTCGAAGGATCAAAGCCATCATTAGAAGCAAAATCTACAAAGATGTATAATCAATATGCATGATCAACCATGGATACTAGTAGTAATAATCTCTCTACTGTCCAAGTCTCTAATCATTACTAAATTAGGAGTGAATTCTATAGTCCTCCTTACTACACCATGGGTAATCATATAGATGGAAAGAAAATTCTTTAACAAATGAGGTACACACAAAACATCATTGAAAGTGCCCTCCCTAATATAAATAGATACCTTCCCAACTACATTCATGTATGTATTATTTCCCATGAAAATAGGTGGCATAGCACAAGGCTCAAAAGAAGAGAAAATAAACTACAAAGATGCCATATAATGAGATTCTCTTGATTCTAGAAGCCATCTCCCTGATCCAAGACCTGTATAAGCACAAAAAACTTGTCCATTTCTACTTGATGTAGGAACTAAACTAGCATGACCTTTGTCCTTATTAGACTGTTTTGAAGAAGAGGAAGTTGATTAGACATTCTGGGAGGTAGATCAATGCAATTGGGTATATGTAGGATCATCATGGAAAAAACATGCCCTTAAGTGGCAAAAAATTTAGAAAAATCAAAGTTAGGCAACTTGACGTAAATTTTTGAATAAGTTATCTATATTATTTCAAAAATATGTAAGAATATAATTTGTATCAAATTGAATGTAGTTTCTAAACTACTAGTTTGTTTTTTTAAAAAAAATCTATTTGGTGAAAATTTGAAATTTCAATGCAGAGTACTTAAATTTCAGGGAAAAAATAAGAAGTAGGTGTTTGTCTAACCACCCTAACCACAATAAAATGATAATATTTTTTTATAAGATTTTAGATATAAGTAGAGGACCCACATCTTGATGTGATGCATATTTTTGTAATTTTTTTCCATATAAATAATTAATTATGAATTTTTATTACAACTTTTAAAAAATATAAAACTTGTATGTCCTACCATTGTAACCTGGTCAAAACTTCATGAAATTCAATTTTTTTAATTTTAATCCTATAGTATGCAAAGCATAGAATGTGACGATATTTCAGATTCAAAAATGTGATACCATTTGAAAACTATTAATATTTTTCAATCAGCATATCAATCAAGACTTTAGTCACAATTTAATAGAAAATGAATAATAATTATTTATTAAATTCAAAGTAAAGCATAATTTACATTGGTGGAAAGCTGAGAATCTCCTTTAAAAACCCTTTTCATTTCATCAATTTTGGGTAAAAATAAGCCATTAGCCACATACCTATACACATACCCATCATATTGCCACTTTTTGGCCCATCATGATCTTACACATACCCAATTATTTTTAAGAAGATATTTCAATTCATCAATATCTTTGATGGGCTTGATAATTGGCTATTTTCCCATTATTTCTTTATGCTTTTTATCATTTATTTCTGCGAAGCTTCAAGACATTACCAAAACCTTTTATTCCTTTCATATACTTTTAAGAAATTTTAAGCATTTGGAAATGGAAACATGTGATGCTAATATGTGTATGTATGAATGTATGAATGTTTATGAAGTTCAATAGGATTTTATGTTTATTTTATGATTGTTGATAATGAGAATGCCTTAGGAAATAAGACTAACATTTACAATAAGGAGAACAATCAAACCACAACATAAAGGTTGTAGATCGTTGCAAAGGAAGAAGTCAACTGATTGGGGCATGACACTTTCAAATGAAGATGAAGGAGATCATTTATTGATCGGTCCATGAGTCACTTAATATTACTGTTACTTGCTAATAAGACAACTAGGAGAAGAAGAAGTCTAATTACAACATGACTGAATTATGACAAAACTGTCCTATTGAGCATATTTCTATTATAAATGATTAAGTTGTTGGACATGGAATTTGTGTTTGATTTGTCTACTCATGTTTCAAGTAGTTATTATTTTTAATTTCAAAAATCAATCCTCTTCCTATTCTTGACAAAGAGTAGACATTTTTTTATAGTTTTTTTTAGTTCATGAATAATGGGACTCCCTCACAAGACCCTATATAGCAAGATCCTCTATCGAAGAGGAGATCTGGTAGTAGCACTAGTAGTATCAGTAGTATTATGAGAATATAGAATGTGTGTTTTTTATTAGAGGTAAAATACAAGTTTTGAAGGGGCTTAGATCCCTTTACATCAGAAAACAACTGAAATATAAGAAAATGTCATAAAGCAAAAAACAACCCAACAACAATGACCCATCAGCAAAAAGTCAGCCAAAAAGGAGGACCCCACAAGCAACACTACATGCTTTTCAAAATATCCGCCACCTCCACATCGCTAGCTCCAACTTTCTGAGCTTCATCAAAAACATAAAAAATTTCCTTCCTAGATGCCCCAACCTAAGCTTTAGTTTTGGTCCTAGTCTTGGCTCTAGGTCCATCTGTATTTACCTCATAAATCAAAATAATACCTTTCTCCCCACCCTTCCCAACAACACCCTCCTCCTCCATCAACTTACTAGCAACACCGACCTCGTCAACATGAGCACTATCTTTATGCTTCTTAGCGCTAACCACAAGAGATGTCACAGTAGTTGATTCAAATTTACCACTAGATTTATGCACCTCCCCACCTCTCATCATAGTATCCCAAAATTTCACCATTTGATCCTCAAGAGTGAGGATTCTACCCTCAAGATTCTATTTCATTTGAAAGTTTCCTCTGCAACAGTGTCTGCCATAGTGTTTAAGGAGTCAAGCAACTCATCTATCCAATTCTGGAAAGAGGACCCTTCAGCCTTACTCACAACACCCCTAACTTTGACATTAGTTTTATTGAGTTCATGAAAAAACCATTTAAAAAGCTTTAACAAGACAATGGAACCCTCACGAGTAGTTCCAAGCAAATCAGAAAAATCTTCTCTATCAATATTAAAAACCCCTTTCCCCAAAGCATCTTCCTCCTTAGAGGAACTAACCCTTTCCTGACCAGCAAGGGTATCCTTACCTTTTTCAACAGTGACCGGAGTCTTGAGTTTGTAGGTGGAACTCTCTATCTCCTCCACCACCGCCTTTCTCTTCTTAAGCCTCTCCACTTCCACATCCTAGGTTTCCACAACAACATCAACATCCCTAGACTTATCTTTTAGCTACAAATCCAACTTAATACTCGAGGAATCATCAACATAGAGGCCGCTTGCAATAGTGAGAGGAGATTCCTTTTCTAGAATTTGACTTGCAGTCCTCAAGACCCATTTCTTCCTGCTACCCTCCTATGAATCCTTCTTCTTCTTGGCTACAGGGGATGGTGAGGAATCCTCACCATACATATCATTCTTCACCTTCACACCCCTACCCAACAAATTAGCAACCACCTCATCACTACAAGTCAAATAACCCACACTAGCACATAGTTCCCCTTTTTTCATCTTTCCCGTAGCAGGGAAATGTGGACCCCCCTCCAAATAAGCAAGAGAATTAAGAACGAAGTCCACGTCCTCCTCTAACTCTGACTCTTTTTCCAAAATCAATTTCCTTTTCTTGACTTTTTTGTTGGTATGTTCCTCTTTAGAAGCAGTCTCATACTCCTCAACAGGTTTGGACTGTTTACCCTTCGGGGTGACAATAGGTTTAGTGACCTCAAATTTTTTTGCATAATCAGAGATGAGAAGAATTAACCCCACAAGTAAGAAAAGGTTTTTAGGGTTTTTCTTTTGATCTTTAAGACCCAAATCAAGAGACATCAAAAGATAATAAGGAAAGGACACCCTCTTCTTATGATGAAAGTGATTAAGCAAGATGAAGTGGTATGCATTTACTGCTAAAAATCAGCCTTCCAAAGTTATGTAACACATTAGCTCTTCTATAACATCTCCCCATAATGCCTTAAGAGAACTTCTCTTATAGCCTCCACTCCTCCCAGTCCTCAAATCCTACACTTCATCATCTTTGAAAAATATTTTCATAGTGGTTTGTGCCTCCTTTTTATCCCTAGAAACTTTCATGTCATCCATAGCCAAGCTAGTAATACTGGCTATAAATTCTTTATTGACCTCAAATTTTGTTCCATAAAGCTTCAACACCCTATCATTCCATCCTTTCACAAAAAACGTCATTACCTAATGATTATTTTCATGTAATTTCTCCAAGTAAGGAGTTAAATCTCCTTTCTCCAACACCCGCCAAACCTCCTTCTTCTTCTTAGCAACTTCACATGTGAGAAAGGTTTGTCTGATTCCTATCTCCACCCATATCACCAAAATTAGCAGAAGGAAACAACTTGAGGGCTCCAAGCACAAAGCAAAGAAAAATTTGGAAAACAATGCAAATACCACCCAGAATCTATGTGAGGCTGGAAATGGACCAGGGGAAAATAAAGAACTTAGAGTTTCATTCCCTACAACACCTAGTTCCTGTACCATTTGCTTGATTCAAATCTTGCTTACCATCCATTCTCATAATAATCAACCATGTGAGGAAAGACATGCAGGCCGCCAACCATAATGAAAAGTTAATCAAATTAAAATCGGCTATCATGGTTCATAGTTGCAATAACCTCTATAGGGAGAGGGTCATTCAGACCCCAATCCCTAAACTCTCTAACACCAATATTAGTGAAAATGTCTATTAACCCATTACCTTCCCTCATAATATGTGATATGTAATAATCATCAAAAGATTTCAATATATCAATTGAGTCCCTTATCAAAGACTCAATAGTCCAAGAGGGGAGGACACAATTTCTCAAATTATTAATGATATTCAGAGAGTCCCCTTCCAATCAAACTTTCCTATAACCTTTGGTTTGTGCCAATTTGAGTCCATGATATGCTATAGATGCTTTTGCAAATATAGAATGTGTTATTGAACAAAGATATTCAACAAATTTCTCGCTAAATTTTGTGTAATAGTTTTGTGTTAGAATGCAATAAAAGAGAATTAATTTGATATTATGATTTGTTGAGTGAGTGTTTGAAAAATCCCATGGAAACAACTCAAGCAAGGGCCACTTGAGGTACTGTTGAACCACTTTAATTTCAATTATTAGATTAGATGCATTGTGAATTCAATTGGTAGTTTACAGTTATATGCTTATGAATGAATGCGTTATAATTCATGAATTAGACTTTGTAGCTTAATGTTTTGTGTCATACTTTAAAGTATTAGTTAAGTTAGGAAACTATAGTTTAATAGTTAACCGTTATAGTCTTAATAATTAGGTACCTGTAGCATAAGGTAATAGTTTATATTCTTTTACTTTATTTTGTGAATTAACAGTTTATTCTGATTTCAAGATTTTACTATATTTGCATGTTTATTCGCCTATTCTCCATTGATGTAGGATGTATAGAATCTATGGATGCATATAATTTTCCAACACTATCTAAGTTTTTATGATTCCCTGGTTGATGATTTTTAATGCAAAACTCTTGTGAATGATGAATTGTTTAGTTAGGGATCCTCAAGTCCTCTAAGCTATGTGCACACCCAATGACACCAAGTTAATTATGTAATACCCCTCCTCTTATTGTTTGGATTATTATTTTTCTATGCGTTTGTTTGCTACTGGTGACTATGATGGTACTATTATTGTGTGAGTTGGATAGTTAGACATTTGATGATGTTGTTATTCCATTAGTAGACTATTGGTGATTATGTTTATACACTTGAGGATTTGATTACTTCATATGACATTGTGGTTGGTTAGATGTTAGTTCATTTTCATAATTATGATATGATGCAATGATTTAATGAATTATGTCATGAGATGAAATTGTTAGTTTAGAAATGTTATTTTATCAGTTAAATTATAATTGTTAGGATAGGTGTGATGAAGGACAATATAGCATCATTCGTTCGCGAGTGCCCTGCTATGTTGCGATTCCTTCTGACAATGCAGTACTTCGATTTAATGCTTTGATCTTATATATATATGTATGCACATGTACACAACTTCGTTTGTATGCAGGATTTGCAGGTACAAGTCTCGATTCCACCTGCTTCGGCAGGACAGGGCGAGCACCAAATAACCCAATGGTTAATGTTGAAACAGAGGTGACGATGAAGTCCTCCCGTCCCATGATGTCAGATTGTCTCGTTCTGATTGGTATTGTTCATGTTTGTAAATGTCGTCATTTGTGGGTTGTGTCTTGTATTTTGTCGTCTTTTGATTAATGTTGGTACTTTATTCGTTGTGGTGTATTCAATTTTAATGATGAAAGTAATTGTGTGTTTTAATGTTAGATTTAAATTCTTTTTAAATATTTAAATGATTTAATTATTTTTGAAAATCATATATTACAATTAAATGGTAATTATATATTAAATGTGTTTTAATTATTTTAATCAATTATCTGGTGGAGGATAATTATTAAAATAATTTATTTAAATTAAACAAGTAATGTGTTGTGCAAAAAAAGTTGCAAAAATAGAAATTAAAACAATAAAACAAATAAAAGAAGGAAAAGATTGTGAGAGCAAATAAGAAAAGAGATCTGGGTAAAAAGCTTGCTTTTAAAGAATGATTTTCTTTTATTTTTGATTTTTAGAGTTTTTGTAAGAGATGGACAATATATTTGTATTGAATGAATAATTTTGGTGGAGTTTTTACACACACACACACACACAGAGGTTTTGTGGAGACAGAAGTTGCATAAGCTATTGGTGATGTATTTTGAATATGAAAGAGAATATTTTTCAATCCTTTTGCTATACTTTGAGAAGAGTGTTAGAAAGGAACTAGAAATCTGTTGCTGGTATTGCTTTGGAGAAGTCTTCTGAACTAGGCATGAGATTCGAGCTCGAGCACGAAATTTAGGAGAGGAGATTTGGAAGCAGGGACGAGAAGCTGTTTGGAGAGGCCAACGGGGTTAAGCAAGCTTCAGCAATAGTCAACAACACAGGAATCCAGGTTCCCCTTACTCTCTTCAGTTTCTCTTTCAAAAAGAAATTAGATAAATAAATGATTAAATATGGTTAATTAATGAAAGAAAGAAAAAAAAAAAACCTATAGAGTAGAAATTATTGAATAGTGAAATTACTGAAAGAACCAAAGTAGGTATTTATGAAAGTTGCTTTACGATTATTCTTTCAATTTGATTTAGGAGAAAATATTGTTTGAGTCTGTGAAAATAAACTATGTATTTACAAATCGAAACTTTGTTAAAATTAGTCCACCTCTCAAGACTTTTAATTATGAGTTTGGAAATTATTTATTTATATATATATATGTGTGAATATTTTTAATTCTATCCTTCTGTTGGTTCTGTACCTGTGATTGAAATATTATTTTATTTGGGCTTCTATAAATTATCTGTCCATCCATATATATCTATATATATACAAAGTTTGTTTGCATATATATGTATAATATAGATATATACATACTTATATTCTTGGCATTAAAATCTATTTAAAAATTTTCTTTAAAATTGATTCCAGGGCCGAGCACTGTCGGCGTCTGTACCAGGGATGGACATTTTTCTTTATATAAATAATGTTTTCTTTTTATTTATTTATTTGTTAAGGAAAATAAAATATAAACAAGTTTAATATATATATATTAATAATAAATAAATAAAATAAAAATTTATAAAAATGTTGAGTATGGGGGAGGAGAGGGTCGGTGTAGGGCCGTACCCCCTCCCTTGCCCTACACCAGGCCACGGACTGCGTAGCAGTCCGTGGACTGCTGGCGCAGCAGTCATACGGACTGCCGCGCGCAGTCTGTAGGACTGGCGCTGGGGGATGCCACTTGCCCTTTTTAATTTGTATTTTTATTTTTAATTTTTTTTATTATCTAAAATTCGGTTTTTTGGTTTTTAATCATGTATATTTTTATTAATATGCTTTTAAATATTTGTTTTGATATAAATTTATTAATAAATTCTTATATATTGATAAAATATTTTATATATATATATATATTATATACCCATAATTTGAGTATAATTATATTCATTTTTGTTTATTTGTAAAATTTGAGAATAATACGGAAGAAGAATGTCAATTGACATATATTTTATTTATATATATAAATATATATTATATATATATATACAATAAATTTCGTTTATAATTCGAGATATTTTGCAAGTTTAGAATTTATTTTATTTAAAATGAAATTGTAATTATTTTATTTAATAGTTTAAAATGTGAATTTTGTGATTTAATTTTGAAAGGTTAATTAGTGTTATAATAAAAATAAAGGATATTATTTCATTGGTTGAACAAATAATTTAGATTGGAATTTGTTTTTATTTGTTGTTGTGGAGTTATATTGAGAAAATGACATTTCATTTTACGTGGTGGTTGGACCCTGATACTCTTTTGTGAATGATTTAAGTGTATTTGTATTTATAATGCATTTTGAATTCTTTTTCGTAATGGTCATCGTTTAGTGTTGTCGATGTGGGAGCCTTATTGTTTTTATGAACCCAATTGGGGTTGGAGTGAACCTTAGTTCCAGAGGCATGTATTAGTCTTTGAATGTTATTCTTGTTTTGGTTAAATTCTTGAAGTTGGTATTTGTTGCCTCTATGTTTGGAAGGGTTGTACGGGTTGTGGTTCTTTGATTATGGATTATCGCGAGATGAGGAATACCTCGCATGGTTGGTCTTGAGATTTGCATTTTATCTGTTTTGGTACAACCCTTGCCTAGTTTTGATTTATGTTAGGGGTCATAGGGAGAGTGGCTCTTCGTGGGCGCCGGCGCCTCAGTTGGAGGAAGTGCCAGGGGAACCCACGTAAGAGTAGTTAAACAAGTGATAACCTAAAAATAGAATTTAGGGGGATGGGTAGTAAAACATACAAGATAATGAAAACTGGATTCCTCGTCTATGCATTAGGGCTACCGTAGACTAGTGATAGACTGAGTAGGCCATCGTTGGCAAGGTCGTTGCCTTGTCATCACGAAAGGTTAACGACTCTGCATGAGTAACCCTATGGAGCGGTGCCTTGAGATAGGCTGTCAGGAGAACCATAGATGGAAGCAGCACCTTAACTTGGTTGTCTGGAGAATCCATGTAGAGATGGAGGCGACACCTTGTGATAGGTTGTCTGGAGAATCCATGTGAAACCATGCAATGACACTCTCCACTAGACATCCTTGTTCTTGTTTCTTGTTGCCTTTGGATATGTTAATATTTATGTTATTTCGAAGGTCAGGGAATCCATAGATGGGTGCCGGCGCCTCAATAGGAGGAAGTGCCAGGGGATCCCATGAGAACTATGTGATGACTCTCCCCACTTGACACCCGTCTGATTTGTTTCTTGTTGCCTATGGAATTGTGTATTGAATGGTTGTTTTAGAGTTATTATGGAATCGTGCTCCTTTCATTGTTTCAGATTTGTTTGGAAGTGTATTTTGGATGTTGTTTCGGTTCTTCTGGATATTGTATCTTTATGATGCTGTTGACTCTTGTGAATTTGTTCCATGATTGTTAATTGGTGGTGCTTCATGTTATTGTGATGAGTTTCTTAAGTTTCAACTTGTTATGTGATTTGTGAACGTTGTTAGTTGTTCATTGTGTACTTTGAGTTGTACTTGTTTAGTATCATGTTGTTGTTGAGTCGGTTTGACATTCATGGTCGAGTTCACTTCCTCGCCACCTCTGAGAAGGGGGGTGAGTTACTTATAATTCACATGGTTGGGTGGAATGTGCTCCGCACCCGTTGGGTTCCCCATCAGCGTCCTATCTTCTCAGCATTTCCAGTTGGAGTTGTACCAGTGATCATTTGTACTTTATATTTCATTATACTTGTATCAATCCCCATGTTGGGATTTAATGTAATTTATTTATCAAAGAAAATTGTAATGTAATATTATAACGATGATGTAATAGTTAGGCTCATTTGTAACTCTTTTAAGAGATTTATCATGGATGTATTATGTGATGTTTATTGTTATCGTATCACGGATTATTGGATGTATCATTGTTTGTGGTTATTATAAAGTTAATGGTTATGTTATAATCTTTATCTTTACTTATGTTTAGTTGTTGCGATGTAACCTCGCATGCCCTAGAGAACCATGTGTGTTAATGCTATGTAATATACTATGTGGTTATGGTTTAATGTTATTATATGATTAATGTAATTGTTTTAAAAAAAAATATTATTTGCTATGTGTGTGTTCTCTGGGGTTTGCACGGCGGGCGTTACAAATTAGCCATTAGAGTTGGCTCCACAATATTTTTTTATCAAGAATGTTTGTCATGACCAAGATTCTTGCAATATGAACAAGTAGGATTATTCTTCTTAGATGATTTATATTTGGAAGAGGGATTTTCTATGGTTGATTTGACTATGGATTGTTCTTTAATTTCTTCTATTTCGTATCAGATTTTTTTTACTCTTTCACCTGACTAACCAATAATTCTTCAGTTTAGGTGACTTTATGAGACCCATTGAAAGAGTATTTTGTTGCTCATGTATTAATATTTTAGAAAAAAATGCATATAAAGGTGTAGTATATGTAAATCCCATAGTCAATCTACAAGTATGGAAGCTAAAAACAAAAGTTTTTTAATCAGGATCAAGTTTGTTCAATGCATTATGGACCAACTAAATTTCCTTTTTATCAATACCACATGCTTTGAATTTCTCTCTTAGATAATTGAACTTAGTGATGTATTCCTAGATGTTTTCAAAGCTCTTACAATCTAGAGCTCAAAATGAGATCCTCAAACTAAAATAATATCTCAGAATGAGATCCTCAAACTAAAATTACACTTTCCCAATATGATCTATACTGAAAATAAAGCCTTCTTGTAATATCCCTCATGAAATATTTAGATCATATTTTTTAAAATCCTTTAACAATTCATGTGAATAAATTTGCAAAGAAGGAAAAACGGTGAAATTGGGTACGTTGAAAATTGCACCAATGAAGCCACAAACACTCAATATTCTTATTGTAGCACCAAATAAAGTTTCTACAAAAAATTTGGTAGCATAAAATCCCATAAAAAGGAACTTTGGATAATCTACAAATATATTTGCAATATGCACAATTGCCACCAATTTGGGACTAAAAAATACACCTGAAACCCCAATAGATTTGTACAAAACACTATAGAATCTAATACAATGATAGAGTTGGAATACAAATGTTCTGGAGCTGTTTATAATAGAAAAATAGCGCACAATAATGCTTCTCACAACATCAAAATAACATATTACAAATGGTAATGCAAACACACCAAAATCCACAACCATACCCTACAAAAACACACAATAAAACTCCTCTGAATGCACAATTGCAACCCTTGTATGAAGTTGCCTCTAGAGACCTATAAACCAACTTCCTAAAAGTATATCCCCTTGGTTTATTAGCCTAGAAGATCACTCCTTCAATGGTTTCTTAGCCTTTGAAGAGTAACAACATATTCTTGCGAAATGCAAAACATAGAATGGTCAAGAATGAAACGCAAACATATAAAATGTAAAAATAAATTATCCACCAAATAGGGTGCCCAAATCTCAATGCCAAAGGAAAGAGGTTTCTTCCATGCAATTTTTGTAACTCCTCTTGCCATTTTTCTTCCAACTTTTAACCGTTCCTTCCCATTGGTTGTTTGTCAAACTATGCCTTTTACCAATTTGATCAAAAAATGTTATTTCTCCAAACCCATGCCTACTTGGGAATGATAAATGTTTTCACGTGATACCAAATTTCTAAAATTAAATTTTGTTTGATTTAATTTATCTTGAGAAGCACACTTTTCCCAGTTTGTCCATGAGTCATGACTTACTATTTTTGGACAACCTGACTTACTAAAAATAGAAATTGTCATTTTAGAAAAAGTCTATTTTTAGAAAAAGGGGACTTGACACTTCCCAAAAGGAAAAATCTTCTCTAGTTTCCAATATGTCTAAGTGATCAACCATAATGCAAATATGCACAAATCTGAATAAAATATACTTGAGATTGAATCTAGAAAAAATACATGGATAGAACTATAGAGATCCCAATACCTTTTCAATGTCACAGAAATCACAAAAAAAATGGATAAACTAGCAGAAATTTATGAGATTGGAGGTCCAAAAAGGAAAATTTGACTTTAATCAACAATAAAATTCACTTGACGAAAAATCTAAGAAAATGGCTTACACCACTATGAAGTACATTGCACTAGCTTTTCATTCATATCTCATTTGTAAAATTTTGACACCCTAGAGGAAAGCTATGGTGTTTTGAAAAAATGCCTTGTTAGGGCTTGAGGGGAAAAAATTTAAGTCCCCCCCAGGTGCTAAGCACTTGGATGCTCATATGATTGCTTCACTGAAAATTAAAAAAATATAGTGCCACCCATCCAATGACAAGATGGTGGTTCATTGGGTAGTGCAGTGGAAATGAGGTGCATATCCTACATACCCCTTGCAAGCCTTTAAGCCCTTGGATCCCAATCAAACTAATTGCAATGCTACAAAGTCACTAGGTGCCAAATATTTTTTAACAAAAATAATTTAAATTAAAACAAAATTTAAATAATAATTCTACAAACCTTAGCCTTTGATGCCAATATGATGTAGACCGATGTAGAAAAATCATATGGTGAAAAAATATGTCAATTTTTGTAGATAATATTTTGTAGACCATAAATTTGATGCCTTCCCATGCTAGTGATGGTATGGGAAATATATACCATATGGATTCCATATAATGTGTTGGATTGTATGGATGGTTTTCTAGAAACCCTTGCCAAAACCCTACGAATTGTGGGTTGCAAAAAGATTGGGGTTGAAAAGTGGCTACTTCATTTTTTCATACCAAATAGTGAAAACATGAGTGCATTATAGTAAAATGTGCTCGCGTTATGGGTTGGTAGTGATCGAGCCTAGGCTTGGTCATTACCAAGCCAAAATGTGAGTGTGTTCTAATGTGCTCGTGTTATGGTTTGAATTTCAAAAAATGCATGTTTTTTAAATTCAAAAAAGTATTGCCAAAACGCGAGTGCGTTATAACCCACTAGCATTTTTTGAATGCATTAACAAAATGTGAGCGCGTTATATCACACTCACATTTTTGTCTACATTGAATTTTTTTCATTTTTTTTTTTGTTGTTTCTTCTTGTTACCTTTCAGGGAAACTATATACATGAAATAAACATTTAAGTATAAGTTGATGTTTACTCATGAACATTTACCTTCTTATAATTTAAACTTTATATTTCATGTATATAGTTTCAAGATGTTTGCTAGTGGTTTCGGATCTCTAGGAGTTATAATTCAAATTATAGTTTTTGGAAGATCTTATATTTTTTCAAACAACCAAATTTCAATAATTATCATGTCAAATTTCAGTAATCAAGAGGTCAAATTTTAGTAATCAGCAAGTTGTATCATCTTTCTCTTTCTTTTAGATCTGGATTGATCCGGAATTGATCTTTTTTGAAAACGGATTGATGCGCTGGATTTTGTCTTTTGATCTCTGATTTGCCCGTCCGGATCCGATGTCGATCGGATCTGATCTCGCTCGATTCCGCGTTGTCCGATCGATCGCGGATCTGATCCGGCAATGGATCGCGGATCTGTCGATCACGGATCCGGACGATCTGGCGGACGCATGAATCCTCAACGCGGATTCCGGATTCCTGATAACGCGTCGATCTGATTTCGCGGATTCCAGCGCCTGTTTTGATCGCATTGGCGGATCGACGCGTCAAGATGGATCCGGATTGACGGATCGAGCGATCTCCTGATGACGCCTGGATCTCTGATTCTGCGTTCGCGGATGTCTGGATCAAGATACGCACCACCTGATTTGATCCGATCTCGCCTGATTTGATCTTGACGCAAGCGGATCGCCCGATCTCCGATCCTTGATCTGATCCGCAAAAAAGATCCGATCTTTTTGATCCGGATTTGATCTTTCGATCGTTCGTTTGATCTTTCTCGACGTCTTTGATCGGATGTTCCGGCGAGCGATTTTGCGGAGATTTTGATGTTCCGGATTGACGCGTGAAATGCAAAGAGTTTTGTTTTGATCGCGTGACGGATCTCGACGGATTTGATGTTTTGATGATTTTGATTTTACGGATTTGAGCGGATCGGATCCTGATTGATCTAATCCCTATACCTTGAACACTACACCCTCAACCCTCATCCCTATACCATATACCCTCAACCTTATAACATAAACCCTAAACATTATCCATTAACCATAAAATTAAACCCTAAACCCTAAATTCAATCTTGTAACCAAAATCCTCAATCCTAAACCCAATACCCTCCACCCTATACTCAATGTTCTAAACCCTAATCCTTATACCCTATACACTTAACCCTATACCCAAAACCTTGAACACTATACCTCAACCCTCAACCATACTCCTTAAACACTAAAACCTACACCCTCAACCCTCATCCCTATACCCTATACCCTAAACCCTATACATAAACCATAAACTCTAGACTCTCAACCCTTAACCCTATACCTTATACCCTCAAGCCTATACCCTATACCCTTACCCTATACCCAATATCCTAAAACCTAATCATTATACCCTAGACACTTAACCTTGACCCTCAACCTTGAACATTATCCCTCAACCGTAAACCTGCAACCCTAAATCCTATACTTAAACCCTAAACCCAACATTCATCCTTGTGCTCTAAAACCTAAAACCTCAACCCTGAACCTAATACCCTCAACCCTAAATGTTAAACCCAATACTCTCAACCATATACCCAATATCCTAAATCCTAATCCCCATACCCCATACACTTAACCCTATACCCTAAACACTATCCCTCAACCCTCAACCCTATACCTTAAACCCTAAACCCTACACCCTCAACCCTCGTCCCTATCTATCTCTCTCTCTTCCTTCCTCCCACACACCCTCCCTCTCTACTCTCTATCTAACCTATCCCTATATACCTCTATCTCTACCTATCTCATCTCTCTCAATCTCTTTCTCTCTCCTTCCCTCTCTACTTCTCTCTATCTCACCTCTCTCTCTCTCTCTCCCTCCCTAGCTCTCCCCCTCTCTTCCTCCATACCTCTCGCTCTCTCTTCCTTCCTCTCACCCACCTTCTCTCTATCTAACATATCCATCTCTACCTCACTCTCTCTCCCTCCCTCCTCTCTCTCAATATCTCCACCCTCCTCCCCCTCTCTCTCCCTCTCTTTCAATCTCTATATCTCACTTCTCTCTCTCTCTCTACTTCTCCCTCACTCCTCCCCATCTCTATCTCTCCTTTCCTATATACTTATCTCTATCTCTCTCTCTCCATACCTACCTCTCTCTCTCTCTCTCCCTCTCTAATTTCTATCTCACCATTCTCTCTCTTTCTACTTCTCCCTCTCTATCTCTCCTTCCCTATATACTTCTCTATCTCCCTCTCTCTCCTCCGTCTCTCTATACCACCTCTCTTTCTCCCTCCTTACCTCCCACTCCCTATCTCTCCCTCCCTCCATATCTCTCCTTATATATTTCTCTTTATATCTCTCTCTTTCTTTCCATCTCTACCTCTCCCTCCCCCCTTTCCTCTCTCTCCCTCTCTCTCAATATCCCAACCTTTCTCCTTCTCTCTCTATTTCCATCTCTCTCTCCATCTCTACCTCTCCCTCCCTCCTCTCCCCCTCTCTCTTCCTCTCTCTTCCTCTCTCCCTCTCCCCCTCTCTCTCTCCCTCTCTCTAAATCTCCCAACCTTACTCCTTCCCTCTATATTTATCTCTCTCTCCATTCCCTATATTTCTCTCCCACTCTCTCCTTCCTTCTCTACTCTCTATCTCACCATTATATATTCCTCTCTCTCAATCTCCCAAACCCTATATTAAATATCCTAAACCCTAATACCTATACCCTATACCCTCAACCCTTAACACTATCCCTCAACCCTCAACCCTATACCTTAAACCCTAAACCCTAAACCCTAAACCCTCATCCCTATAACCTATATGATCAACCTTATACCCTAAACACCACATACAACCATATACTTAAA
Source organism: Sequoia sempervirens (assembly GCA_007258455.2). Classification (NCBI taxonomy): domain Eukaryota; kingdom Viridiplantae; phylum Streptophyta; class Pinopsida; order Cupressales; family Cupressaceae; genus Sequoia; species Sequoia sempervirens. The sequence goes on along the minus strand of VDFB02058242.1, from coordinate 299,986,443 downwards.
TCCTAAACACCACATACAACCATTAAACATTATCCCTCAACCATATACTTAAATCCTAAACACCACATTCAACCATGTACCCTACACCCTACACCCTAAACCCAATACCCTCAACGCTATAACCAATATCCTAAACCCTAATCCATATAACCTATGACTTAACCTTATACCCTTGAAACCTCGAACACTATCCCTCAACCCTCAACCCTATACCTTAAACCCTAAGCCATACACCCTCAACCCTCATCCCTATACCCTATACCTCAAGATTTTACCCTAAGCCCTAAACATTATCCCTCAACTCTTAACCTTATAATTAAACACTAAACCCTACATTTAACATTGTACCCTAATCCCTAAACCTAGGTAAACCCTAAGCCCTAAACCCTAAACCCTCAACCCTAAACCCAATAACATCAACCCTATACCCAATATCCTAAACTCTAATCCCTATACCCTATACATTCAACCATATACCCTCAACCTTGAACACTATCCCTCAACCCTCAACCCTATACCTTAAACCCTAAACCCTACACCCTCAACCACCATCCCTATAACCTATACCATCCACCTTAAAACCTAAACCCTGAACACTATCCCTCAACCTATACTTAAACCCCAAACCATACATTCAACCTTGTAACCTAAGCCCTAAACCTTAAACCCTCAATCCTAAACCCAATACCCTCAACCCTATACCTTAAACCCTAAACCCTACACCTTCAACACTATACCCTCAACCTTATACCCTAAACCCTAAACATTATCCCTCAACCCTATACTTAAATGCTAAACCTTACACTCTCAACCCTTAACCCTATACCTTATACCCTAAACCCTACACCCTAAACCCTATACCAACTATCCTAAACCCTAATCCCTATATAATTAACCTTATACCATCAACCCTAAAACCTTATACTTAAACCCTAAACCCTATATTCAAATTTCTAACCTAAACCATAAACCCTAAACCCTCAACCCTAAACCCAATACCCAATATCCTAAAACCTAATCCCTATACCCTATACACTTAACTTTATACCCTCAATCCAATACCTTAAACCCTAATCACTAAACCATACACTGTCAACCCTCATCCCTATAGCCTATACCCTCAACCTTATGCCTAATATCCTAAACTCTAATCCCTATGTACCCTATACACTTAACCCTATAACCTTGACCCTATAACTTAAACGCTAAACCTTACACCCTCAACCCTCATATGGGGAGAGAGAAAGAGAGGGGAGAGAGTGAGGAAGGGAGAAAGAGATTATAGATAGAGAGTAGAGAGGGAAGGAGAGAGTGATAAAGAAAGAGGTTGAGAGAGGGAGGGAGAAATGGAGAGAGAGAGAGAGAGGGGGGGAGCGAGGGAGGGAGGGAGAAGTGAGATAGAGAGAAATAGAGGAGAGGGGGAATGAGAGAGAGATAGTTCTTGAGCTCAAGGGAGAGAGAGGTCTAAAGTGTAAGGGATAAACAATGAGTGAGATAAAGAAAGAAAAATAATACAACTTGTTGACTACTAAAATGTGACCTCCTGATTACTAAAATTTGGCATGCTAATCATTGAAATTTGACTAGGTCTAAAAATTTATAAGATCTTCCAAAAAATAGAATTTTCATTATAACTCTTAGAGATTCGAAACCACTCTCAAACATCCTAAAACTATATACATGAAATATAACTTAAAGTATAAGAAAGTAAATGTCCATATGTAAATGTCAATGTATATAGTTTCCCTGAAAGATAACAAGAAGAAAGAGAAAAAAAGAGAAGAGAAAATTTCAAGATAGACCAAAATGCGAGTGCATTATAACATGCTCACATTTTCTCAATGCATTCAGAAAATGTGAGCACATTATAACACGCTCACATTTTGTCAATACAATCAATTAACGCGAATACATTAGCATTATCTTGCTTTGGGAATCTCCAAGCCTTTGGCTTGGAATTAATTTGGATTTCCAACCCAAAGGCTTGGAGTGCCTTCCCAACATCTAAAGATGTGTTTTTGCATATTCTACAAAATTTTACATAATCTCATTCATGCTAATCGTCAGGTTTGTACATGTTCCGAGGTTGAGTAAATCAAACACCTGGGTAATGTTAGGCTCTGTCTTAACTATTTAACAATGTAATTTTTTTGCATTTTGACTATTTTAAGGATTTCATCTTTAATTTATTTTGTTTGTGTGTCTATTTTTTGTAAGAAACCAATGTTTGGTATTTTTACTTTATCTTTTAACCGTTCATTGAAATTTCTAATAAATTACATTTTTATAAACTAGAATCCATTCGACACATTAAAAAAATGATTTTGGATTAGTTTTCAAAAATTATAGAGGTAGCACAACCAAATGTTTGTTTTTCAAGATGTGTCCACTTTGAAAATTAGTAAAAAATCATATATTCATTAAAAAATTATTAGAAAAATCAGCCTTAAACTACATGTTAGCTAATTTTTCACCAAAACGATTTTAAAAAAACCAAAAAAAAGTTAAGCTTTTGAGGGAGCCACAATAGACACTATGTTATTTTCTTTTGACAAAATAAGACCAATTTCTGTGGATCCCTTTTTTGAATCCCTTAATATCTACCATTTAAAAGAAAATTAGTAGTTTAGAAAGTAGACTCAGAGCACTGCAACCCATGTTTTTGTTGCATCTTAAAATTTTAAGTGTAACTATCCTCAATTTCTCATCCAAGGTCAATATTTTCTTATTTTAGAAAAAAAGTGGCCACTTAAGACCCCTTTTTGGCCCCACGTCTTTCTACACTTACCTATCTGGCCCAATTTTCTTCTCAAATATCAAGTATTTTACATAAAAAATAGGGGTTTTTGGGCCTTTTGGACTAAATGGTGATTTCTAATTTCCCCTATGTATAGCCAACAAAATCTCATGGCTAAACTAACCTCAAATATGAGAAAGAGATTTACAGATCTTAAGCTTTGATACCATGTTAGATTCACTCAAGAAATCAAGCCTCTAATATCACTTGCAAAGCCAAAAAGAGCCTTCTACAAGAGAAAAGAAAGAGCATAAATTTTCAATAATAGATGCAAGATAATATTAGATCAAATATGACCAATATTCAATACTCAATATTGCTATGAAATTTAATAGAATGGCATGATTTACAAATGAGAACCCATTATTTATATAGTCAAGGTGATACATAGGATTAGACAAGACCATGCTAAGTGTTTAAATCCTATGTCATGAGACAACTAACTCATCAAATATTAAATGAGTTAGGAAGAAAGAATTAAATGACATGATAAGATAAGATAAGATCACATGACACCTAAGACTTCTAAAAAAATTTCTAGGACCTAAGTAAACTTAACATGTAAATGTGCAAACCCCGGTCCTAGTACCTAAAAAACAACAAGAATAAACAAGTTAAACTATAGATTGCAAGCTAAAACAAGGATTCCCCATGAAATCCATTTACAACTTCAAATTAGGAAAGAAAGCAACAAAGAACACAATGAAACAAAGAAATATAGACTCAATCCTAATTTAAATATGCAAACTCATGATCCCATGGCGAAATTGGTGCCAATTTGATGTGAAAATTGGCCATTTCCCAATTCCTAAGATGCAAACTTGATATGTTTATGGAGATTGATCAACTTTGATGGTGAAGAATGAGATCTCCAAGCCAAAATCTGTAAAAAGCCTAGCTAAGAACTCAAAATTGATTGATGGAAATGGCTAAATATTTTAGCATAATAACTTTGCATAATTTGTGGATGATCAAATGAGGATATGAGCTCTTTATTTATAGAATGCCAAGATGGATGAATGTCCAAATTTGAGCAATGTGGGACTAACATTCATCCAATGGCATGATGCCACTTGTCAATCTATGAGTGGATGGAGGATGTGCAAGATTTGAGAATTGTGCCAATAAAAGCATATTTTTGAATTTCAAATTTGTTGAAATGACTTCCAAGAGGGAAGGGAAAATGCAATAAATGCCACTTGGCTCAAGGAAAAGGACATGTAAGATGAAGTTATTGCCTTGTTGAATGTACATGTTGACTTGGAATTTTTGAATTTAAATTTGGAGAATATTCCAAAAGATGCCTTGTGAGGAAAATAGAGATTTAATCAATGAATTAAATCTATTTTCATGTGCAAGTTGCAAAATCTAGAGGATGGGACATGATAAGAGATTAAATTAATCAAGGGTCAATTAATTTAAAAGGAGATTAGATGATGTGACCTATTTGACTCAAATTCATGGATTTATTTAAATCAAATAAGAGAGGAATATGACAAGAGAATAATTAAATAAGGGTTTCGATTTATTTAATTAAAAGAGATGGTGTTAGATTAAATAAAATAATGTTTTAATTTATTTAATTTAATGGATAGACTTTAGAGATTTAATCAAATAAAATCAATTATTTAATTAAATAGGGATAATTAGATCAGATGCGATTGATTTAATTAACAAAAGAGAGAGAATTAATTAAATAACTGGTTTATTTAATTAAGGGAGGAATATTAATAAATTTAATCAGATAAGGAAATTTGATTAAATGGTTAGACCGAAGGATGATTCAGGATGAAACGATGTTAGTAGTCAGGATCAGAGTGTGATATCAATCTATATATTTTTGATGTCTACATTTTGCCCCTCTTTGAAGTGATGCACTTGTTGCGTTGGTTCAAAAAATAACCTTGCCCTAATCAAAAGTAAAAATTTCTCTAATTTTTCGGATGCCGCACTATTGCCCCAGCTAAAAGAATTACACCGGTATACTACCCCCTTGAGAGATCGGGTGAAGAGGTTTTATTTGAGGGTCGATCTCTCGAAAAAGAGGTTCAAGATTAGTTCAACTCAAATATTTGATTTAGACAAATTTGATGATGTAGACAGTCATCAGCCATGGGTAGGCTCATGCCTATTTTGATATATTACACTCACTTGATCCTAATTTGTACCATGATAGTTATATTATTGATGATATATATAAGCCGATGATGATTTTGATGAGATGAGATGTGTACTATTTATTTATGCATGGGTGATTCTATTTTTATATGCTGTGCAATGATGTTTATGATGTGTTTATGGATGTTTTTATATCCGATGATGTATGCATTATGATTATGACTAACAGATCTATATTATGCCGCCTTATGATATGCAGATGTATTTATGTGATGTGCAATGATGTTGTCTATATAATGATCTATTTATGTTGATGCAAATGATGATGTGAAATGGTTATGAAATGCAAATGAATGTTATACGATGATTGATATAATGCAATGCGATGCAATGCAATGAAATGGATGCACCTATCTATGAAGAATGCCTATAATAACCTATTTATATGATGATTGCAATGCATGTGTTTCCTATATGGTATGTTTATGCAATATGCTAATGATTTGTGGATGCAGGATCGATGACGATGATGATGGTGATGATCAATTGTCATAGTACCTTGTTAGTGCGATAAGCAAGAGGAGAAGAAATCATTTCAACAAAATGCAAGATGATGCAAATGCAAATGATGATGATGATGATTAGTTGCCGAGGAATTGGGATTTTCAAAGGGCCAAATTTCTTATGTTTGATAACACATGTGGTTTGATGCATCAAGGTATAGAAAACTGGAATGGCGTTGTACCTAGTGTGATGGACTTTGACTTGACAAGCAGATAGGAGTATCCTTGGTCACACCTGACATACGAAAACCTTGCTAGGATGCACTTTAGAAGTTTCAGACACCTCAGACCAAAACATGGAAAGGTAAACCTATCAATGCAATAGTCAACAAGTTGTCCAAAACCTCCTCCATACATAACTAATGAAGCAAGTATTCGCCAAGGTTATATTACAAGAACGTCCAACAGGCATAGCAGACAAAAAGATAATGATCGTTGCCCCATTCTTATTTCTCTAAATCCTTTGTTTGGATATCATCAAGAAGTCCTCAGAATGAGCGCGATAAGATAAGTCAAAAGATAAAAGACAAAGTAAACAAACAAGTTAATGTTCTTCAATACCGCTAACCAAAGGAGGATATGTTTTCTAAGGATAAGAACCGAAACTCATTGCCAAAATATAATTCCCATTGTAGGAAGGATTCATCCTAGGACATGTTAGTGGATGGCGGTACATCATTTCGTTTATCCAAAGCATTCTAAAAGATGTTTGATATGGGACCAAATGAATGATGAGTTACCGATGCAAAGAGATGACCAACTTGTTTACGCACTGACTTAGACTTGAGACTTGACAATTTTGAGTTTTCATTGGTTGACCTGCTAGACTTACCTCTGATTGTCTTACCAAGATTGAGGATGATGATTGTTTATTATGAGTGTTGTTATTGCGGGTACAAGTGAGATGAGATGGATGGATTTTTTCAAATATTTGGATGTTTTTGGCATTTTGCAATGTTTTGAGGCTATTTTTTGTATATTTTGGAGATTTTCAAATGTTTTGATTTTTTTGATTTTCCAATGTTTTGGGGTTTTCTGAGATTTTGACCAACAGACTAACCTAAAGAACTATCCTAGGGGCCTCGGGGGCTGATCAACAGATTAGCCTTGCCTACCTTATACACGTAGAGACCAAGTAGTTTGACTGATGACTTGACTGATTTACAGATGAAGATAAACATGATGAGATGTCAGTTTATTGTGACAGACTCCTATAGGACTGACCTAAATGTCTCGGGGGATGATCAAAGATCAACCTTGCCTACATTCAAGCTCAGAGATGACATAGTTTGACAAGATGACTTTTTTTGGCTTTTGATGATTTTCTAACCTATTTTTGGGATTTTGATATGTTTTGATGTTTTTGGATTTTCTGATGTTTTGATTTTTTTGGATTTTTGGATTTTCTGATGTTTTTGGATTTTTGATTTTCTGATGTTTTTGGATTTTTGGATTTTCTGATGTTTTTGGATTTTTTGATGTTTAGGACTTTAAGAATATACACGAATCCAATCCAATATGAACATGCGCCCAGTTTCATGCAATAGACTACTCCGATAAAGGCAGGACAAATTGACCTTAAGGATGAGCCGAGTAGTTCTAGGAGGGATCATGATACGAAAACAAGACCAAGCTATGGTACAGATGCGAGTGGATGAGTGATGGGAGACCTGAATGCGATGGATGATGGAAGCGAAATGGATGGATGATGGAGAGCAAGCCGTAAAGATCCTGATGGATGGAAAGTGCTTATTTACACAAGGCGCCTATTTGCCAGGTTTTCACCAAGGTACTTGCCCAAAGTGCCACCAAAGTAGTTTTCACTAAAGGACGATTTTTTCTCTTTACTATTTTTGATCCTTTTTCTAATTTTTTTGGATTTTTTTGCTTTTTTACTTTTTTTGTTGTTACCAAGACGCCTGTTTGCTAGGTTTTCGCTGAAGTAACCATTTTTTCAGGACATTTTCTAATTTTTTGGATTTTTTGGTTCTATACCTTGAAATATTTAGGCATAAAACTTTTTGAGATGAGAGCTATTCATGGGCTCTTGCAAAGGTTCCCCTTCGGCTGTTGATAACTGTTATGCCCCTGATTTGTAACTTGCTATGATGACGAATGGTCCCAACCAATTAGGTTCAAGTTTTCCTTTGTTCCTTGGGTTTGGGACATTTTTTTGATTCTCCTTCAATACCAGTTCTCCGACTTCGAACGTCCTGCTTCTGATTTTCTTATTGTTGCTCCTTTTGAGTCTATTCTCATAGACTTGTAAATGATTTAAAGCATCTATACATCTCTCATCTAGTAGCTCCAACTCATTCAATCTTGACACTCGGTACTCTTCATCTATGATAAGGTTTTGCAGTGATATCCTGAGTGATGGGATCTTGATCTCAATGGGGAGTACTACTTCTGATGCGTAGACTAGGGAGAAGGGAGTGGCATCAGTGGGTGTGCGGATGTTGGTTCAATAGGCCCAGAGGGTGGGATTAAGTTGTAGGTGCTAGTCATGACTTGCGTCATTGACTATTTTCTTGAGGATTTTTAGAATGGTTTTGCTTGTAGCTTCTACTTGGCCATTGCCTTGGGGATAGGACAGGGTGGAGAAGCGATGTTGGATTTTGAATTTTTTGCATAAGTCACGAACCTCTTGATTCTTAAATGGTGTCCCATTATCTGAGATAATAGCTTGTGGAACACCATATCGACAAATGAGATATTTCAGGATGAACTTTGAAATCTACTTCCCAGTTATGTACATCATGGGTATGGCTTCCACCCACTTAGTGAAGTACTCCATTGTGGTTATGATGAATTTGTGGCCATTAGATGAGGTGGGCATGATTTTTCCAATAAGATCTAGTCCCCACTATGAGAAGGGCCATGGTGTGACGATAGGATGAAGCTCTTGAGCTGGAGCATGGATGAGGTCCCCATGCTGCTGACATTGTAGACACCTTCTGGCATGATCATGTGCTTCTTTTTCCATTGTGGGCCAATAATACCCCATCCTTAGCAATTTCTTGGCTATGGTCATTCCACTTGAGTGTGAACCACAGATACCGTTATGTACTTCAATTAGAGTGGTTAATGCCTCTTCAGCATTTAGGCAGCACAATAGGGTTCCTTCTATGCTCCTACGATATAGGGTATCACCTAGGATGACAAATCTAGAAGCCTTTTTAACAAAGGTTCATTTTAGGTTTGATGGTAGGTTGGCGGGTATGAATCCTATACGAAGGTATGTGTAAATGTTGTGGTACCAAGGATCACCGAGACTAATGATTTTGCACACATATTCTGATTCTGGTACCTCGAATGTGGGCATGAGAAGTTGCTCAATCAAGAATTCATATTTTGGAACATTGTGGGGGATATCGAGCAAGGATCCAATTGTTGCCATGGCATCTACTGCTCTATTGTTGGTTCTAGGAATCTGCTCAAATGTTATTTCGATGAAGGATTCTTTGAGAGTCTCCACCAATTTCTTGTATGGAGTGAGCTTGTCGTCCTTGGTCTGGTATTCATCATTGACTTGATTTATGATCAATTGGGAGTCTCCATATACTTTGAGAGCTATGATGTTCCATTGCACTACTATTCTGAGACCTATGGTTAAAGCCTCATATTCCACAATGTTATTGGTGCAAGGAAATGCCAATTTTTAAGACCTTGGTATGCAATCCCCTTGTGGTGTGATAAAGAAAACACCAGCTCTTGATCCATACTGCGTGTATGAGCCATCGAAGTACAGTTTCCAAAGGTTAGCTATGTTGAGATTAAAAATGGATTCATCTGGAAACTCTGAGACAAGAGGGTTCTCAGAATAGATTGGTACTTCTGCCAGTTCATCTTCAATGACTTGGCCCTTGATTGCTTTCCTCTCCACATATTTGATGCCATATTCTGACAGTATCATCACCCATTTTTCCATTCTTCTTGTGAGCATTGCCTTTGATAGTAGATACTTGAGAGGATCAATTTTGGTGATGAGTTTTATTTTATGTGCCAACATGTAATGTCTAAATTTTTGTGATGCAAACACTACTGCAAGGCATGCTTTTTTGATGAATGAATAGTTTAGCTCATGCCCAACCATTGTCCTGCTAATGTAATATATAGCCCTTTCTGTTCCATTTTCGTCATGCTGAGCTAAAAGAGCTCCAAGGGCTACTGTTGTTGCTGACACGTATAGAATCAATGGCTTTCTTGGGATTGGTGGCATTAAAACTGGTGGTGTTAGTAGATATTCTTTGATTTTGTTAAATGCCTCTTCACACTTGGTATCCCATTTGTATGCTACTCCCTTGTGGAGTAGGTGAGAGTATGGGTTCTGTTTGTCTGCCAGTTGTGCTATGAATCTTTGAATGGATTGTAGTCTACCTTAGAGACCTCTCAGTTGCTTTAATGTCTTTGGTGCCTCCATCTCGAGGATTGCTTTTAATTTTGTTGGGTCTACCTCGATACCTCTCATTGACACTATATATCCTAGGAGCTTTCCTGATTGTATGCTGAAGACACACTTCTTTGGTTTAGTCTGACCTTGTACTCCTCCAGTCTACCAAAGATGGCACTTAGGGTTGCTATGTGATCTTTTCTCTTTCTGGACTTAGCTAGAAAGTTGTCAACATAGTCTTCAACCGTCTTATGGATCATGTCATGGAATATCAATGTCATGGCTGTTTGATATGTTGCTCCTGCATTCTTTAAGCCAAATGGCATCATGTTCCAACAGTATGTCCCCCATGGACAAGTGAAAGCCGTCTTATGTTGGTCCTCCTTAGCTATCATGATCTGATTGTACCCTAAGAATCCATCCATTAGTGACAACATCTCATGTCCAGCTGTCATGTCTACTATCATATCGATGTTGGGAAGCCGGAAGTCATCTTTTGGAAATGCCTTGTTCAAATCTCTGAAGTTTGTGCAGATTCTAATATTTTCGTTGGGTTTTGAAATAGGTACCAAGTTTCATACCCATTCTGGATAGTCTATCGGTCAGATGAATCCTACATCTAATAGTTTTCTTAGCTCCATTTTGACTAGTAGGGCGATCTAAGGATACATTTTTTGAAGCTTTTGTTTGATAGGCTTTGCTTCTGGATACACTGCTAAGTGGTGAACCACAGTCTTTGGATCAAGTCTTGGCATGTCAGCATAACTCCATGTGATGTTTATCTATCTTTCCCTTAGGAATGCTACTTGGAGCTCTTGCTCTTTTGATAGTAGTGATTCCACATAGAATGTAATATGTGGGGTTTCCTCTATTCCTAGGTTGACCGAATTGCATTTTTCTACCGAGACTGCTGACTTTTCCTAATGAATAGATCTTAAAGGAAGATTGAATCCCCCATCCTCGGGCACCTCAAAGAGGTTTTCACCGTTGGATGCATCCTTTCTTTTTACTTTTTTCTTGTCAGAGAGTGCCACAGTGTAGTTTTCACTCAAGGACTCAGATATTATTCTTAATTTATCTCTTTTGCGACTGAAGGATTCAATTGTTTCCCCATAATAGGCATGTGTGTCCAACTCTATTATGAACCCTACTTTATGGTCCCCATTTGGAATGTTATCACGTAATCCCGTGAATTCTGAGAGTGCCTCATCGTTTTCAAATGTATCAAGAATTGGTGGTCCTCGTTGGTCATAGTCAATGAGTTGGGGATATGCTAGGAAAATATCATGATTTTGTTGGTCTGGTTCAAAGGATAGGGTACTAATCATGCAAAGAGTGGTATCTTCAAATAGCCTAGGTAAGTTAGATGTGGGGTCCTTGTCATCGCTACTACTACAGACATTGGTTATATCAAAGGTATAGTTGTCTAGAACACAACCTATGGATATTGGTAGTCATAGTTCTGCTGCAGTTGGTTGACGAGGTTTATTAGCCACTCTAACTTGAGGACTTTAGCCTCGTATGGTTATACTTAGAGGGGTACATCCAAGGCCAAGATTTTTTATTGGTCGCATCTCCAGAATGATAGGTGTTATAAGCCCATTGTCATTTTTGTCCAAGTCTCTAATTTCTATCGTAGCCCATTGCAAGCATCATTTGTAGACCCTTGCTTCTATCATCCATTAGTAATTCAGGTGCCGGTCTTTCATCTTGATATAGCATATGAGATGGATCTGCCTCAATAACTTCTCATCCAAGATCTCCCCAACTTGTAAAGGTGGGATAGTTTTCTGGAGACGTTTGGGATGTGGAAGCTTCATTTGTTTGTGGGTGTCCCCATGATCTAGGAGAATGTGGTAACTCTCCTACCATGAAGGCATTATTAGGAAGTTTGTAGTTTCCACAACCGTTATCTTGGATGATGAGCTTGATGTCAAAGATGGTGAGAATGGTGGGAGTGGGGGCTGTCTTTGTCGCAGAAGTGGATGCGAGAGTGGTGGGTTCGATGTATGGTGTGGATGGACCCTCATCATTTTTTGATACTTGGGGGATTTTGTAATACTTTGCTTCAATATTTTTGCAATAGGAGAAGGGTTCATGATCTCCATGGATGGTAACTTCTTGTCTGTTATGTGTAAATTTCACACATTGGTGGAAAGTTGATGCTACTACTTTCATCGCATGGATCCATGGACGTCCTAGGAGGATGTTACACAGACAGTCAAGGTCCAAGACCTGACAAGTGGTTTCCATGATGGTGGGCCCTACTTGAATAGGGAGTTTGATTGTGCCCTGAGACACTCTTTCTTGGTCATCATATGCTCTTATCATGATACCCTTTTCTTTGTCGATGGAATCCTTTGATATTTTCAATTGCTTGATGAGACTTAGGGAACAAATATTCAAACCCGCACACGGTTGTGAGATGGTTGAGTGGGGAAATCCTGGTAAGAGAATTTAAGAAGATTAGGCGTAATGTTATTTCTGACCATAGCTTGGAATTACTCCACATCAAGATTTGTGAGGACAGTGGATGAGGCCAATGCTTCTTCAAGGATTTTCCTATGGGAAGATGAGATTTTTAGCAACTCCATGATGGAGATTTGTGCCGGTGTTCTCTTGAGTTGATCTAGGACATTATAGCCATTAGGAATGGATCTAGATGTAGGGACTCTATTTGGTTGGGATGATCCTGCGATAGTAAATTTTTTGCCTCTTGGGGTGACTCCACAATCTTCGACATAGGCGCCTTTGATGGTGATGACCATGCAGTTTTCATCTAGGGAGGTGACAATTGTTTCATACACATGATTTAAATTTGAGTGGATGCCTTTCCCTTTATCATTTTTATTCCCTTTGTTTCCATGATTCGGCATCGGATTCGTATATATCTTCGGATCTTGATTTCCTGTAGGTTGTTCCACATTTATGATTCTTTTATCGATGAGATCTTGGATGATGTTTTTTAGTCTCATGCAGCTGTTCATGGTATGGCCTTTTATTTTATGGAATTCACAGAGTTGATTCTCGTTATACCAAGGAGGTTTCACATCCGGTTCTTGGTAATTATCAAATGTAGGAGGCTTGATGAGTTTTTCATCTATCAGCTTTTTCATTATGTCTTCAAGTGGTTCCCCCAAAGTGGTGTATTTTATCTTGGGATAACTCTTGCGTTGAGGTGGTCCCCTTTGGTCATTGAGATTATTGATTGCTGGATTGTTGTTTGGTTGGTGTGTTATGTGATGAGTGTTTTGGTGTTGGATTTGAATTTGTGGTGTGGGTGTGTTTTGGTGAGGAGCACTAATGACTACCTTGGCATCGATGACACCATCATTAGTAATGTTTTTGTTCCTTTCCCACATTTGAAGTTTATCATTGTAATTGGATGGTGGATAGTTGTTTTTTTGTTTTGGGTATGATGTTGATTCCACGGGTTGAGTTATGAGGGCTCTTTCGATGTTGAGTGCCTTGGGGATCAACTAATCGTATGTGGTGATGCCATGAACCTTGAGATGAAATGCCAAGCAGTCTTCAAGGTTGGCTATGATGGTGCAAAATTGTTCTTCTGGCATGGTCCACTTGCTCCGATTGGCCTTGGATCGTCATTGTTGTAGGAAAGAGGCGAATGATTCACCCTTTCCTTGTTTCAGAGCTGAGAGTTCTTCTAGACTAACATCCATTGCAATGTTGCATGCATAATTTTTAATGAATGTATCCATAATTTCTTGGAATGTTCTAATGCCTGAAGGTAAGCGAGAGAACCATTCCATAGCATGGCCTACCAAGCTCCTAGGAAATAGTCGCATCATATAAGTATCATCATATGCGACTTCCATGCAATGAACCTAGAATTCCCTGATGTGATCTTCAGGGTTTCCCATCCCTCGATATTTGTCAAATTTGGGGATTTCAAATCCCTTGGGGAATGGTTTCATCACTAGGATCCTATCAAATGGATAGGGACACAAGTTTCTTGGTGTTTTTGTTGTTCGCCTTGATTGAAGATCGAGCACTTGTTGCGAGAGCAACTTGATTTGTGTCATTACATCATTTTGTGGATCAGGGGGTGGGATGAAAGTGTTTTGGGGTGTTTTGATTGTGGGTTGAATGGGTGGGTTGGTCGGTGTGTTGTTTGATGGTATTTGTATGTTCTGTCGAGTGAGGTAGGCTTCCACCTGTTGTTGTATGAACAACGCTTGTTGTTGATCTTCTTGTTGCTGTGCTAAGATTTGTGCTTGCTATTGTGCTTGTTGTTGTTCCAACAACACTTGTTGTTGTGCTTGTTGATGTTCCAACAATGTTTATTGTTGGGCTGCCAATTTGGCTGCTTCTTGCTACTCTTGATATTGTTTTATTGCTTGCTGATATGATTGCAATTGTGATACTTGTCTTTGTGGAAGAAGTTGTACTTGTGCTTGTGCATGCTATGCTTGATATTGGGCTTTTGCCTGAGCTTGAGCTTGTGCTTGTGCTGCTTGTGCTTGGGCTTGTGCTTGTGCCACTTGTTGTAATAGAGCTTGTGCTTGAGCAATCTTTTGTGCTTGTAATGCTTGCAATGCTTGAGTGGCTTGGGCGACTTGTTGTTGTTGTTGCAATAAAGCTTAGGCTTGCATGGATTGTTACACTTGTAATGCGGCTTGTGTAGCTTGGGAAGCTTGCGCAGCTTGAGCAGCTTGCTGAGCAACTAGTTGTATGGCCTTTTATTTCTGTACTTGTTGGAATCCCCTTGAAAAGTAGCTTGCAGTGCCACATTGTATTGACTTAATGTGGTGGAAGTTGGTGGTGGTGGTGGTGGTGGATTCAGAATGGCGTTTGTGGTGGTGGTGAATGGTGATGTCATGTTAATGATTTGCATGGTAGAAGGTATTGTTGATGTGGTGGATTGAGTGATAAGTGGTGCTATTGATGTGATTGGCCCTTGAGAGACCATGCTTTGTGATGTTAGGAGGGTGTTTGATGGTGTTGCAATTACTTGTGCATTTGTCATCTATTGTTGCGATGTCGATGACAAGTTTTGCGTGGTGTTTTGATTGATATTCAGGATGTTGGTTTGATTAATACTTGGTAAAGGAGGAAGCCCTAAACCAAGGAGTGGTGTGGATAATGATGGCAATGGTGGAAGAGGTGGAAATGTGAGGGGTGCAAGTTCTTGCGAAAATGTTGTGGTGTCAAAGATGCCCCCTGGTCTGAACATATCTCCCTCCTCTTGCAAATTTGTGAGGAGAGAATTTTGAGGTGTTCTGTGAAAAAATGATGATGATGGATCATGATGAAAAGTGAGAGGAACATTCTTATGTAATGGGTTTTCGAATATGTTTTGTTCCAATGTGGTATTTGCATCCAAGTTTTGATTATTAACAAGGGGGTGTGTTTGAATAGCATTGAAAAATGCATTTCCCTTATTAACATTGGGTTGGGTTGGAGCAAATGATGTCGTGATTTGTGCAATGTTTTGGGTGATGTTTTGGGATGGGGGTGTAGATGAGATGGGAATGGTGGATGAGATTGGAGGAAAAGATGTTTCCACTATGGTACTCACGTCAAAATCCGAAGGTAATTTGGCCCCTTGTTTTTCTAGTTCAAGCATGTATACTGAAGGGTTGAGCCTCATCATGATGTTGATGATTTTATGGTTCTCTGAATTTTGGAGAATTTCAGTTATTTCTTCATGATACATCCCAAAGGTAAGATCTTCTCCTTGGGTTTCCTCTTGCAGATTTTGGGATGATAAAATGGTCAAAGGATTGCTTGATTCGGCGGGATTCATTTCAATGTTTGTTTGGCTAAGATCACTTGAAGCGGGTGTTTCTTTGTTGGCTTCCATACTCTTCTTGAATTGAGATTTAGTTTGAACCATAAAACAAGGATCAATTTTCAAGAATAGGAGAGATGAATCTCTTGGTTCTTTGGATTGATCTTTACTTTATGTCCAAAGTAGAAAATTTTAGGATATCTTAAGGATTGAAAGGTGATATAATGATGTGAGGGATGGATGATGTAAATGTTATGGTCTTTTGATAAATATTAATGGGAGATGCTAGGATCTTGGGACTTTTGGATATGTTTCAGATATTGATTTTGATTTTATTTTGGGTTTGGGATTTGTCCTTGATTTTGATTTTGATTGCTTTTGATTTTGAACAAAAAGACCCTAAGATGTTGGATGATGATCTAAGGGATAGATTTGTTCAAACAAGGATAATTTGAATATGTGCGGGGAGAAGGATGCATCTACCCACACCTATTCAAATAGGATGATGTTTCACTAAGCATATGAAGAAGGATTCATCCACATATACTAAGCTAAACAAGATGATTTTGATAACTTTGACTAAGCATATGCAAAAGGATGCATCTACACATACGTAGCCAAAGGTGATTTTGATAATGTTTTCAAGGATTTAGTCTCAAATATTTTTGATGATTTTGATTTTTCCAAAAAGCCTAGCATTAAGGATGATTCCAAGATTTTCCAAAAGGTGATGGTGAGATGATTTTTTGTTTTGATGTTTTGAAGGATGGATGAAAAATATTTTGATTTGCTTTGATCCTAAGATGAACCTAAAAAAGATACTTTGTTTTCCTAGACCTAGGTATTGAAGAACATGCAAATGCTTCCTAGAGACCTTTATAACCAAAGAATGATTCAAATTTGGACATACATTTCCAACCAATGATTTTCATTTTTAGGATTTGAACTTTGTGAGGTTTCAACACACATGAGAATTCATTTTTCTTAGCTTTGATTAATGGCTTTATTTTACCACAAACACTTTCTTAGGTTTTCTAAACTAAGTGTCCAATGTCTTGATTTCTTCACATCCCACAAAGTATGTTAGGTGGAATTTTGATGAAGCCAAGACAAGGGTTTACCTATTGTTTACTTTAGTAGACAAATTGAGATGTAATCCCAAGGGCAAGCAATAACATATGGATTGAGTCAATGGTATTTATCTCCTAAAGGTTTTGAAATTTGGATGATATTAAGTGTTTGTTTCTACGAATTTTTTCACCAAGAAATGCATTTTGTAATCCAAAAATAAGTACAATCCTATGGATGTGTAAGACAATATTTGTTGGATTCCCACTTGGACAAGTCCAACTATGCTTATCTTTAGCGAATGGTTAGATGCTTGACCCCATTGGCTCCCCTCCATGACACTCACTTATACGGGGCAGCCAAGCATCAACACCCATGAAACTCCCATGGCATGTTTTCCATTTCTACTAAAAGACCATAAAAGTGTGGGGTGGCTTCAGAATGACCGTTCTTGCACCAACAAATAGATTAAAGGATTTTGGAAAATTCTAGGACATGGGTTTTAATAAGGACTTTCCGTTCGTGGAGATTGACCCATACGACAAGAGTCCCCTTTCGGATCCATCTTGTTAGAATCACCTACGTGATATTGGTGTTTACTCCAATACCCACATTTATATACCGGTTGGAAATACTCTTGGCTTTAGAGTGTTACTAGTTGAGTCGTTCCCTTGGGTGAGTAATTTTTCCCCAAGGCAGGCCCTCTAGGATAAAAAAAGCGAATAAGGAACAATATTCGTAACTCGATCAATCCTTGTTGGCAACAAGGAGAGAGAGTATACGCAATAATGCCCCCACTCACACTCGCACAAGATTTTCTTCAATTTTAAAACCCAAATCGAAGTGTGGAGGTGATTGCTTTGTCTCAACCTAAAATCATGAAAAAGGCCTTTTGATTCTCAAGATCGCTATAAAGCGCGAGAGAAGTGCACACATCCTTTTTCAATGAATTTAGTTTAAGTAAGCCTTCACGAAAACAAAGTTGCACTTGTTCTTTTTAAATCCACAAAGCAAAATGTGAGTTCTTTTTAAGCACCACAAGACAAATGATAGACATTTTTTTCAATTTTTATCTAAAGAAACAAACTCTAGTATATTGTGATCCTAATGTTCATTTTAGCCTTTTGCAAGAAATGGAGAGATCCTTTTTAAACCCAAATGAAATGAGTGTCCTAAGGAAGAAGTGATAACAATTTCTTAAAAAGTGTTAAGCAAACACTAAAGTGTTCCAAAACACTTTGATTTGATGAAACATCCTCTTCATACTTCTCCTTTCTTTGTTTTCAATTTCCAACCTACAAGAGAGAAAACCAGCCAGATTCTGGAAAATACAGAAATGAAAAAGCAAAAAACAGAAGAAAAATTGATCATTAATCAAAAATCACGTGCTAAATTTTTATTTCCACTTTTTACTCCCTACTAGCGGTGCAACTCATGACTGCGTCACAGTTTGATTTCCAAGCGGTGCCCTTATAGCGCCGCTTACCAGTTAGCGTCGCTCTATGTTGAGATAGTGAGCTCAACTGCATCACAATTTTTGCCTAGCGTCGTAGTTTTTACCTAGCTTTACAGTTTGTTTTTTTTTTAAATTTCCTGCGAGTCAACAGGTCAAGTGGTGGAGTTAGAAATTCAAATTTTCTTGGCGAGACGAGTCCAGCGTCACACTTTGAGTCTCCCGTGGTGCTCTATAGTGAAACTGAAGAGACAACAGTGCCAAAACAGCGACGCTGAGCTCCCAGCGTTGGAATTTTTTGTGTGTTAAGCAAAAACATGAAAATTTTAAGAAAAGATGATAAAGAATGTTATCCAACCCTCCTTCTAGCGCCAAATGTGTGAACCCCGGTCCTAGTACCTGCAAAACAACAAGAATAAACAAGTTAAACTATAGATTGCAAGCTAAAACAAGGATTCCCCATGAAATCCATTTACAACTTCAAATTAGGAAAGAAAACAACAAAGAACACAATGAAACAAAGAAATATAGACTCAATCCTAATTTAAATGTGCAAACTCATGATCCCATGGGGGAATTGGTGCCAATTTGATGTGAAAATTGGCCCTTTCCCAATTCCTAAGATGCAAGCTTGATATGTTGATGGCAATTGATCCACTTTGATGGTGAAGAATGAGATCTCCAAGCCAAAATCTGCAAAAACCTAGCTAAGAACTCAAAATTGATTGATGGAAATGGCTAAATATTTTAGCATAATAACTTTGCATAATTTGTGGATGATCAAATGAGGATATGAGCTCTTTATTTATAGAATGCCAAGATGGATGAATGTCCAAATTTGAGCAATGTGGGACTAACATTCATCCAATGGCATGATGCCACTTGTCAATCTATGAGTGGATGGAGGATGTGCAAGATTTGAGAATTGTGCCAATAAATGCATATTTTTGAATTTCAAATTTGTTGAAATGACTTCCAAGAGGGAAGGGAAAATGCAATAAATGCCACTTGGCTCAAGGAAAAGGACATGTAAGATGAAGTTATTGCCTTGTTGGATGTACATGTTGACTTGGAATTTTTGAATTCAAATTTGGAGAATATTCCAAAAGATGCCTTGTGAGGAAAATAGAGATTTAATAAATGAATTAAATCTATTTTCATGTGCAAGTTGCAAAATCTAGAGGATGGGACATGATAAGAGATTAAATTAATCAAGGGTCAATTAATTTAAAAGGAGATTAGATGATGTGACCTATTTGACTCAAATTCATGGATTTATTTAAATCAAATAAGAGAGGAATATGATAAGAGAATAATTAAATAAGGGTTTCGATTTATTTAATTAAAAGAGATGGTGTTAGATTAAATAAAATAATGTTTTAATTTATTTAATTTAATGGATAGAATTTAGAGATCTAATCAAATAAAATCAATTATTTAATTAAATAGGGATAATTAGATCAGATGCGATTGATTTAATTAACAAAAGAGAGAGAACTAATTAAATAACTAGTTTATTTAATTAAGGGAGGAATATTAATGAATTTAATCAGATAAGGAAATTTGATTGAATGGTTAGAACGAGGGATGATTTAGGATGAAATGATGTTAGTAGTCAGGATCAGAGTGTGATATCAATCTGTATATTTTTGATGTCTACATTTTTCCCCTTTTTGAAGTGATGCACTTGTTGCATTGGTTCAAAGAATAACCTTGCCCTGATCAAAAGTCAAAATTTCTCTAATTTTTCCCCACTATTGCCCCAGTTAAAAGAATTACGTTGGTATACTGCCCCCTCGAGAGATCGGGCGAAGAGGTTTGATTTGAGGGTCGATCTCTTGAA
This sequence comes from Sequoia sempervirens, assembly GCA_007258455.2. Lineage (NCBI taxonomy): Eukaryota > Viridiplantae > Streptophyta > Pinopsida > Cupressales > Cupressaceae > Sequoia > Sequoia sempervirens. Next base: position 299,966,456 of record VDFB02058242.1, on the reverse strand, counting down.
AAAGAGGTTCAAGATCAGTTCAATTCAAATATTTTATTTAGACAGATTTGATGATGTAGACAGTCATCAGCCATGGCTAGGCTCATGCCTATTTTGATATATTACACCCACTTGATCCTGATTTGTACCATGATAGTTATATTATTGATGATATATATAAGTCGATGATGGTTTTGATGAGATGTGATGTGTACTATTTATTTATACATGGATGATTCTATTTTTATATGCTGTGCAATGATGTTTATGATGTGTTTATGGATGTTTTTATATCCGATGATGTATGCATTATGATTATGACAAACAGATCTATATTATGCCGCCTTATGATATGCAAATGTATTTATGTGATGTGCAATGATGTTGTCTATATGATGATCTATTTATGTTGATGCAAATGATGATGTGCAATGGTTATGAAATGCAAATGAATGTTATACGATGATTGATATAATGCAATGCGATGCAATGCAATGAAATGGATGCACCTATCTATGAAGAATGCCTATAATAACCTATTTATATGATGATTGCAATGCATGTGTTTCCTATATGGTATGTTTATGCAATATGCTAATGATTTGTGGATGCAGGATCGATGACGATGATGATGGTGATGATCAATTGTCATAGTACCTTGTTAGTGCGATAAGCAAGAGGAGAAGAAATATTATGGGGCTCACTAGCATTTTTATGTGGAAAACCCATAATGGGAAAACCATGGTGAGGGTTAACTTACAATATATTATTTCTAGTTACAAAATATTATTGGGCTCACTGTCAGGACTCACTATCCTTAAAAGGCTCACAACTTGAGTACAAAAGATGGCTCATTGCCAAGATACAATGATAGTGGCTCACTGCCAAAAGAATGAACTGATGGAATACACCTTTAATGTGCAGGGTTCAGTTCCACTGAAGCTCAAAATAAAAGGCACTGCATTTCTCAACAAATATGAACTATTGATAAACCATTTAGGCTCTAATATTCTCCTCTATTCACTTGCTCACACACACACTCAAAATTTTTATTCCTTTCTCTCTTCCACCTTCACTTCAATCCTCAAATAAAACACCTTCTGGATCTGAGAACACATTAATTTCCCATCATACTACTAGTAAAGTGACTGCCAGCACAACTGCAGTATAAGAATGTTCTCCTTAGTAGAATGTGGAGTCTCACACACAATACACCACACACAGAACAATAGTAGGATACAAAGTTGAACTATGTCAGGGATAACTTTCTATTCATAGTCATAAGAATGTCTCAAGATCTAAGAAAAAGTAGTCTGAATGAGTTAATAAAACATTTTTAGGAGATTAGTCATATCAAATCTTGCAATGAGTTTCAAACTCAAATACCAACATATTGATCCATCACAAAGTTGTATTACTGGCAGAGAACAACTTTGGTAAACCAAGAAAACTTCCCATATAGTTATCACCATGTAGTTATTACCATGTTGACATCAATGACAACATAGAAACAACTACCACAACCATCCATACTTCATGCTCATGTTGCAAGGCTTCCAACAATCTCCCCCTTTGGCATTGATGGCAACATCCATGAATTTTTTTTTTCCAAGTATACAACAATTGAATATTCTAACTTACTCCCCCTATCAAAACTAATCTTCACAAAAAGTTTTTCCTTTGACTCTCCATCTCTTTATCTCTCCCCCTTTGGGATCAATGACAAAGGAAGGGGTCCGGTATAAGAATGTATATCAAAAAAATGTAGCTAAAAATATACGAACATATATTTAACCTAAAGAAGAACGTCTAAGACTCTCCAAAATATCCTTCCATGATGTTTTACCTTCTTCCCATGAACTTTTGCATTGAAAAAAGTCTTGTAAAATAGCTCAAGTTTAGTTAGAGACTCTATACCATTTGTTAAAGTATTGGGACTAAGATTGATCTATGATATTTCACCAATACATCCAAGTGCACTAGAAACAAAAATTATGTATGAATTTAATCATGTCTCTGAGTGACACAAACTTCCTAATGGAATCTATTGTTCAATCCTGTAGGGTGATCCCATAATAGTGGTTTACAATTTTTGGCCAAACTGGACACTGAAATTATTATTTTTAACTAAATCTTCACATTCGGGCACCTATAGCAGCTAAACCGTGAGGAATTTGAAGATGGTGCAAACTAGAGTCTCATAAAATTTTGTTTGTAGATTCTAAAAATATTTTTTTTCAAAATTTTTGGAATCAAATTGCACTTCTTTTTCCATCTCCCATGAAATTGTTTTTTTTCAAAAAACAACATTTTTAAAAAGTGACACACACCGTATAACGCATAAATTTTTTTCCATGAAGGATAAAATTCTAATTCTTTCAAATTTAGATTTGTAACTCTGATATCTAGTGCTTCCACTTGGTTAGATAGTTTTTATTGAATATTTTTCCTTAATCAAGTTTCAAAGTCAAATGAATTACAATTCAGACAGTATTTATAATGATAACTTTTTGTATATGCCAAAATTTAATTTAATTTTTTTGTTGGATCAAGGACTTCAATATCTAGTGCACTCATATTTTTCAATTTTTTTTTGATAATCTTCTATTTTTCCACATGTGAAGAACAAAGAAATTCATTTTCGATGAAAAACCTATGTTTAATAAAACTTAAAAACAAATACATAACAAAACCAAAACATATTAAAATTATATTCATTGGATAGCTTGTTCTGAGGAATACCATAATCATTTGAAATAAATTTTAAATGAATTCATTTGATCCCCCAAAAGCTAAATCAAAAGTGATTTTTTATCAGCATTTTGATAGGTGTAAAGGAGACACATTTATAGGTATGGTTTAAAACTAGCGAGGTTCTATCCAAGGGGGTTTGATCTAAGGTGACTTGATCAAAACCTCTTCAATTGGAATCATTAAAATGGAACTTTTTAATGCTTAAATCATTATATTTTCTAAAAATATGTGATTTCAGCTATAATCCATTCCTCTTAGGAATTGTAAACCACTATTATGATAGCACCCTGACATAGAGATGATTTTTTTCCTTGAAGTTGCACAAAATAGGACCACCTCTGATTATCTTTGTCTTCTACTAACTTGTATGTATCTTCCTGAGTGCTTAGTTGAGACTCACTCATCCTTATTTCATTTCTCATATCCAATGTATTGCTAGACCAATCTAGACAAAAGGAAAGTAGTTCGTGTGGCTCTTCTTCACAACCTTGTACATTTTCCAATTCCTTCATTACTCGATTATATTCATTCACACATTTTCATTTGATATCATTCAATTCTACTTCATTAGACCTAGTTCAAACAAACTCTTTAATTCTAGAGATGTAGAATTTCTAGGAATTAATCATGCCATGAAGATTATCCACAATAGAAATAGATGAATCAAAATCAGCATCAGGAATAACCTTCTGCAAATCTTCCAAAGCTCTTCGAATACTTATTCTTCCATGCTCATGTTCAAGCTTACTTTCCTCTGCATCTTCTAGCTTCACTACACTCTTCCTTTTCTTTCATGTTCTGGTCTCACTACCGAGGGTACTTTCATTGAGATGCTTAGGGATTTCCAAGAGAATTTTAGCATATTTATCAATTTCAGCCTCTTACACATCATAATCCAATTCAGATATCCAAACAAACCTTGATTCAACTACTTCCATGTGATAGAAATATGTAGACACAAGAAAATATATGCTTCTAGAGTATCTTTCCACAACACTTACTGGAATCTTAGACCTTTTGTTCATCCTCATCTAAAATGTTCCAATGAATGCAGCAAGGGAAGATTCTTGTGCATCCAAACTACCAAGGTTTATCATGAAATTCCTAATTTGATAGGCAATAGGCTTTGGATTTTACAATTCTAACTTTCCTATTACTTGTAACTCTTTCAAAAAGTAAAAGAGTAGACAAACAACCAAATTGCCATACCGAAAAGTATTCTTCCTACTCTTCTTGTTCTCCTTTAAATTCTTCAAAAGATTTATGTGAAGTAGTTCACACAAGTCATATTCCATACCTCTTAACACCATGTCAACAACAATATTCACTGCAACAGTAGAAACTGTAGACTCATTTTTAGGGATACAAACTTTATGACTAATGACCATAGCAGCATACCTTATTACTAAATCAACAATTGATCTCAAACCAATTTATTTTCCTTTAGAACTCGCACTTGTAACCTCAATTATTTCTTTCTCATTCATAGTCTTTAGTTTAGGAACCGGTCCAGAGGAACATAGACCAGTTACATCTCTAGTTTCTTCTTTGGTAACCAGATGTGCCTTATCAATCCACAAAGATTCATCATGAATTTTGTTCAACACCATTCGAATATACTTTTTTTCAAATTCAAACAAAAAAAATTCCTCCAAACATCCAACTTTTTCTCAACTAATACTTTGTAGGCATCATGATTCTCCTTCAATTCATTTTCCCAAAGCATATTCAATTGAACTGATGGCATTTCTTCAATCTTACTGAAAAAAATGCATATATATCTTTTGTAGGAAACACTCTCAGAGGGATGCAATAGAATGCACCAACAAATTCTTCCAATACATTCCTCATATATCTCTTCAATCTATCTTTATCCGCACAATTCATAATCTTTGAATTATCCATCAATAAAAATAAAAGATTGTGCAAATAGAAATACCTTTGAAAATGTATAGACATCTTGTTTTTCAGAGCTCACTTTGATTGTTACTTTCTTCAAATTTTGAAACTTTGAATTCCCTTCCAAAATTATTTTGCACACTTCTTTGAAAATACATAGGCCTTTAATGTTATCTAATTTTATTCCTTCCATTCCAAATGATTTTGCAATAAATGTTTCAACTTGTAGGTAGATTGCCTCAAAAATTGTGTACGCCTCCATTCTTTCAAATTCTACAGACCTCATTCTTCACACATGTGAAAAATACCTTAATCTTGTTACCACATTAAATATACTTATGTCATGATATGACAAAAGTACCAATAGAAAGGTTTATTAGATTTTCTAATGATTGCTCCCCCTTAGCCACTACTTTCATTTAGAAATTGATGGGAGTATCTATACTAGAGGCCGACATAGATAAAAATGATGAATCCTTTCTCCAAGTCATTTCCATTTTTTTTCTTGTCACTTCCAGATCAAAGGTTTGATCATTCTTCTTCATCGGATAGATGTTCTTCTTTCTTCTATTGTTTCTACCAGGATGTTCCAGTTTTCTGCACTTACAACAAGTAACATTCTTCTTTCCATTTTCCCTTTTATCTTTATATCCATTCTTCTTGCCCTTAGAATCATTCACATTATTTTTGCAGTCCTTTGCTTTATGACCAAATTTCTTGTAGGAATGAAAAACACCATTGAAGTATAAATACCCTTTTACATCATGCTACTTGACTTGTTTATATCCTTGTACCACATCTTCTTTTTAATGAATTGCTTCACTTTAGAACTCAGACCTTTTTCAATCCCTAAACTACTCTTATCCCTTTCCAGTCTTTGAGAATTAATCAAGTCATCAAACATTGCAGAGCTTATCTTAAATTTTTCTTCAAAACTGTTTTCCTTTTCTAGATTAGATCTCAAGATTTCTACTTCTAATTCAAGATTCCCACATTCATCCATCTTCTTTTGAATTTCAATTTCTTGATATTCTTCAATTCTTTTAGGAGGCACTCCAGCCTGAAGAGGTTAAGCTTAACAGGATTTTGGGGAATACTGCTTGGTTCGTATGACACAACCACACTTGTAATACTAGGATTTCCCTTAGGATTCACATTGATATATCGGTCTGGGGTAGCTTGGCTTTAGCTCTATTGTCGGTTTGAGTCACCTTGGGGTGAGTACTTTTTCCCACCAAGGAAAACCCAAATTCTATAGTCAATAACCATTTCTCTTACACCCAGGATCACACAAGTGCACAAGGGGAGAGGATACTTTGATTATTGAATCATGGTAAACAAAAAAAATGGATAGGTCTAGTTTTCTGATCACCTAGTTTGCACAAGGAGAGAGCATAATCACCTACCACGCCAAACATAATCAAGCAAAGGAAAAGAAATGTTACTTTTAGTGCACCAATTGAATGTTTTCTAATCTAGAAATCAACAAGCACAATGTTTCAAAATAAAAGCCTTGGAAAATTGAACCTACAAAACAACAAATTAGTAGTTTCAATGAGAAAGTAGACTTAGACCCATGAAAGAATCAAAGCCACATGTTGCCACAAATCATTGGCAACTAAAAACCACTTAAACTACAAATTGCAGAAAGGAAAAGCAAAATTCAAAAAGAAATTAAGCCATATCTAGAACAAATTCAAGAGAAAAAATTCACCAGACGAATGCGTCACAATAGAGCGATTGTGTCATTCTATATAACAAATGTGTCGTGGTTCTGCATTCTAGAATCTGTCGGACAAATGCAACTTAGTTTCTGTGTTCTGGAAGTTGATAGACAAATGTGGCGATATGCAGATTGAATGCGTCATAGCCTAGAAAATGCGTCACTCTGCAAGGTGTATGCGTCACAACAGAGTGAATGTGGCTTTCTGGACAATGAATGTGTCATGAAATATCAAATGCATTGTTATGAAGAGAAAATGTGTCGTGACTATACTTGTAGCTGGAAAACAAAAAATGCACGATTTTGGCATCGGGTTCACCAATGTAACTAAAGGTATTTTTCCTAGGGTTAGCAGATCTAATTCATAAACATAGAAACCCAAAGAAATAATGAAGTGCAAAGGAGAAATATGAAAACAAAAATGAAAGATTTGACCAAATTTCTTTAATCTCCATGGCTGACCTCCATTACACCTTCTCAACTTGCTGCAAATATGATGTTTCCCTCAAATTTATGATGATAAATATGTTGACAATGACAAGCCCTAAGCAAATGTTGAAGGATTTACTATGACAATATGCAAATACTATGCTAATATGCAACTAATAAGCATGAAAACTATGTCTAAACTATGCCAAATGAAATGCTAGTATGCCTATGACAAATGACAATAATGCAAGAGTATGAAAATATTGCAAGAGTATCTAGAATGCATGAGATGACAAAATGAGACCAAAATTGCCATTTTATAGAAAATGCAATTTTGAGTGTGACCAAGATTGAAGATTGACAAGTGCCCTAGAATCAATGGACAAGATTCAATTTGACAACCCACAATTAGGGTTAGGGAAACATTAGGTCAAATTTGAAATGAAGGGACAAGATTGATTTTTAGAAAATCAAATCAAGGATGGACAATGCATGTGACAAGAGATAAGATTGGCACAAAAAAAATGTGGCTGAAAAATCAATTAATAATAGAAATTAATTTGATTTTTGAGGAAAAAGAATATTTTGAATTAAAAATCAATTCTAATTCAAAAGGTGGGACCACATGATAGTAAATAATTAATTTTAATTATTTACTAAAAGGGAGAAATGTCAAATTAGATAATTAAATAATTAAAATAATTATTTAATTAGAGAGGGTAACCAATAATTAAATAAATTAATGAATCTATTTAATTATGAGAAGACTTAAAGAATTTGTGACATATTAAATAAATAATTAAAATTTATTTATTTAATAATTAGGAAGACAAAAGGGACAAATATAATTAAATAAATTAAGAAATTTACTTAATTATAAGAAGACTTTAGACAATTAGTGACGTATTAAATAAATAAATAAAATTTATCTATTTAATAATCAGGAGGAATAAAAAGGACATGGATTAATTAAATAATTATGAATTATTTAATTAATAGACAGAAGTGGACCAAAGACATAATTAAAATGTCTTAATTATGCTAGGAAGAATAAGGTGAAAAATAGAGCTTGTAGGCCTAGGTCATTTTTATGTGTCTACATTTTTCCCCTCTTTGTCATAATGCAACCCATCGCATTGTGACAAAGAAAATAAGTCACAGTCATGCCTCGATGAAGGTATGAAGTATCTATGCCCCCTTGGAAATTTTTTCAAATTTTGGGCTAGTGACAAAAAAATTTGGAAAGTGTCCTGAGAAGTCAATTTGACGACCAGAAAGAGAATGGCACAAACAATTTCAGATTTTGAGGAGTGTAAGACAACCAAAAGGGTGGTCAAAGTCAGTCAAAGGAGCCTCCAACAATAAAATGGTTGTCAAATGCCATTTTGACTTTATAAATAGGTTGACAATGGGGTAAAAGTCAATTCATTTTCACTATTCACTTTAGTAATTTTGAGAGCTCAGAGCAAGGAGAACCTTAGAAAACACGGTGATTCCAGTGACTGAGCATCGTGGGGAGATTGTGCAGACTTATAGGTAGCTAGAGGGCTCAAAGCCAACAATATGTATCCCTAACATGCTTTGTGATTTTATCATTTTTCATGAAAAATTTAGGGGTTGAGGGCCAAGAACGAATGCGTTGCGACGCATGTGTGTGCGTGTAAGCCACATTCACATTCACATTTTACGCATTTGATGCATCACAATACAAATGCAAAGGTTCATTAGGTCAGGACATGAATACATGATGCATTTGCAATAAAGTGTGACACATTCATAAAATCATGCCGCAAATGAGAGCTATAATGCCACATATGTCATGTTACAACACATTCGTGAAAGAAAATGACACATTTGAACTGAATGACACATATGCGAGAAATCACAACTCAAGTGCACTATTGTGACTCAAGTGTGAGACAAAATGACACAATCACCAGATCGAGATGCATTTGAAGTACGAAACGATGCAAACACCTAATTGCGACGCATTTTACTTTGACTTTTAGTAAGGCCAACTTTGTTTAATTTCAAATTTTGAATGCTTTTGAGTTAACCACATGATAATGATGACTTTCCCTAAGGTACTGATGCATTGTTTGGCCATGTGTAGAGACAGTTAGTACCTATTTATATGTACGAGAGTGTACCATTGACCTATAGATTCTAAGACCAATTGAATGACATGGAATGATGATGGTTGATGCGACTGGGTCTCTATTACATCACCTATATGACCATTATTTAGGCAAATAGGGGATTGCTAATTGCATTGTGCAAGAGATGGCATTTAGAGACCTTCTCCTTTCACTTGTTGACAAGAGAGGCTACTATGAATCTCAAGGATGTATACTATATTTTGCGCTTGCCGATCCGAGGAGAGCAGATCATATACAACCCACAGCACGCGTACCAGACTTTTACACCTTACTATCATGACCAGGGTGCATGACTGGGTATTGAGGGGTATGAGATCCATTGGGAGTTTATGGTAGAGCATTATGGGTGGTTTGATGCACTCTTAGCAACACTAATTGGCAGGGTACTTATTCTAGACCGTCAAGGACATAGGTTTCCCATTGGCTGGGGAGATGTTCTAGTCAGGATGAGATGGGACATAACCGTTTATGCCTGGGGACCTTGCTTACTTGGTATGCTATATCATCAGCTCCATGAGGTAGCCTATGGGAGGGAATAGAGCATTGGGTGTGGGATGACTCTTCTGATGATTTGGGCATGGTAACATGTTTCTATCTTCTGACCTTTGATCCAGAGACCACAGTCGATAGATGGCATGCCATATGTTTACTATTATGCTAGTGCCCTACAATAGACTAGAGTTGGGGAGACAGGTTGGTGGCGAAATCAGATTGATACAATGATATCCTTCATTTGGAGATCATACAGGGATTGCAGTCAGATGGAGGGTGAGGATGATCACCTTAGTTTTTGTTGATAGTTTTGATATTTGATTAGCAGGATGGTGCAGAGTCAGCTAATCATTAAGATGTACCTTCCACAAAGAGTTTTACAATAGTTTGGTGAGTAGTGGGGTCTACCAGTAGGCACAATCGAGTACACCAAATCATCTAGAGATTCAACTTAGGGTTTGCCTATTTCTATACCATTTGTGAAGCAATAGATTGATGGGTTGGCAACGCAACAATGGGGATGGAGGGGTGGGATTGTAGATTCGAGGACTACTGCTGATTATAATTTATGGTGGAAAATGCATCGTTTAGTGCCATTGACAGATCTGAATGGGACAACATCGATTGACAAGAGATCAATTATAATACATGTGCCTTGAGGTGTCCATGAAGGAAGATCCAGGGATAGGGGGAGTGGTAGAGGTTGAGGGAGAGATGGAGGCAAGGGTGGCAGGAGAGATGGAGATGACAAAGATGATGGCAGGGATGGCAGGAGGAGGAGAGGAGACAATGGCAGGAGTAGGGTGAGACAACGTGTGATGAGAGGGGTACTGGATGCTATCCCAGAGGTAGGTGAGGAGGAGAGAGAGGAGGAGCCAAGGTAGGAGCAGGAGGGGGAGAGATAGGAGGAGCATGTGACAAAGGAGGAGGCTAGATAGGAGTAGGAGGTCAGACAGGAGGAGGTTCGAAAGGAGGCTGAGATGGAGGTTGAGATGCCATGAGATGAGGGAGTCAGTGGAGAGGACACAAAGGAGGAGGACGATGTCAGGGATGATGATGAGGCCATTGATGAGGTAGAGAGGCTACTAAGGTGGAGCATGGTGGAGGGGGAGGAGGAGATACAATTAGGATCACCACTGCCTCATGATGTGACAATAGATCAGAGGGTGGAAAAATTGTAGAGGAGATTGGATGAGAGCACAACATAGGTCTGAGCTTTGTAGTTTGAGCTAGAGGTGATGAGGGTGGAGTAGGATCAGGTAGTGATCTAACAGTAGGAGGCAACTCAGTGGTGCACAGAGTTTGCATGGTTGTCTATGGGACCATCAACAGATCTGGCATTAGAGTTGGCCAGGGTTAGTGCATGACTTGGATGCTATAGGTTGCTATATGAGCAGGTAGTACCACCCGAGAGGAGAGATCCCACTCTGACATAGACACAGACAAGGACATGTAATAATATTAGGTTAGGGAGTGGCAGTGGTAGCCGAAGTAGTTTAGGAGGGTCCACTTCCTTAGGGCAGTCATCAGGGCACAGATCTAGCCACTCCCACAGGCATGCCTATAGTCATAGGTCAAGGCACAACCATAGGTCATTGGGATCAGAGCATAGGTCCACACACAACCAACCTCTAGTGATAGACCCATCAATTTCAACATCAGTGTAGCCCTCAGTAGCCATTCCCTCAGTGTCACAGGTAGAAACCATGGTGCCAGATCCTTTTGCATCACAGACATAGGTGACAGTTACCATGATGACATCCATTCCTTTGATTGAGCATCGGTCTCCCAGGTCTTCTCCTTGATGAGATGAGGAGAGTGCATCATAGCCATGTTCTTTGTTTATCTTGCTTTAGGACATTTCAAACACATATGTTATGAAATTTATATTTTGACCATTGAGCTTGCGAGCTCATATTTTTGGGATATCTCATGACTCTATCCAGTGACATTGCTTTTGAGCTGATATATATGATGCAGTTTTGATGTGGCCTATATGTGTTATGTGATGTGATTTATGATTTATGCATTATAATGTATGTCTATGTGATGATGATTATGATGATGCAGATGTGAGTACCATGTGATGCCCATGTGACTTATGCCTTTTATGATTCCTATGATGATGATGTTATTTATATGCCATGTCATGTATGCCTTTATGATGATTATTTATGATGCGATGTTATGTTGATGTGATGTTTATTTATATGTCGTGATGATGCTATGCCATGGATGTTGATGCTATGCATAATGTATTTACTTGAATGGATTCCATGTGTTATGATTATGTAAATGTATGACTATGTATGATGCAATATGTGATGTAATGTAAATAGTTTTTGATGATATAGATGTTGATGTATGGACCTAATGTAATGCCTATATGATCATGTATGCACTTATGTTTTTGTGTGTCACAGGATATCATCATGAGATAGATGAGATAGGATGACAAAACATAAGCAAATGCCTGTTAGCATGGAGACCAAATCCTTCAACATATTACTATAGGAATTTAATAATTATTGCTCTTAATCATCATTGGGCGGATTATTGTAATGACCAAAAAACACCATTATATGCCATAGATCAAGGTGTGCAAGGTCGTACCATCACACAAGACAAGTAGTCACAGACAAGGATGATCATGAATCATACTTAGAGCACAATTGCCCCAGTCTTTTTGTCATAATCAGCCACAAGCATAAAAAGACAAGCAAGACAAGTCATGAAATGGCATTGCTCCTCTAAATCCTGTTACTAGGACATCCTCGAGGAACTAGTAACATGGCTTCCAAAAAGACAAGACAAGACAATCATCATGATATGTCACTGCTTCTCTAAATCCTGTTCTTAGGACATCGTTGAGGAACTAATACCATGATTGCCAAAAGGACAAGACAAGATGATCATCATGATACATCGCTGCTTCTCTAAATCCTATTATCAGGACATTGTTGAGAAACTAATACCATGATGAAAGAGCCAAAGACAAATGCCAAGTGTTTGTGAAGTGTGTCTGAATGCCAGGTGTTTTAATGTCAAGATGTAAAGTTTGACTATGTCAAATGCCAAAAGATGCCAATTTTGTCGAATGTCAAGGATGTCATGTTTGACAATGCCAAAGTGTTGAATTCCAAAGGTGTCATGTTTGACAATGTTTGAATGTTGAAGTTCAGGAAAGATACATCCTGAACAAAGCTAATGTCAAGAGGATCAATCCTCAAATGCCAAGAGGATCCCTCAAAATGCCAAATGATAGTGATGGTACCTAGGAAGGACACATCCTAACGTACAAATGATAGAGACTGTTCTTCAGAAGGATTCATCTAAAGAATAACCCTGAGTTGATTGTTTGATTGATTTTGACTGAGTTTGACTTGTTTGGACAACAATTGTCTGAAGTTTGACTGAAGTTGGACTTGATTCACCAAAGTGTGACTGAAGTTTGATTGTTGTTGACTACATGTCAATGTTGACATGCTAATGCATTTGATGTGTTGATCGAAGAATTTCCAAATTTTGGTTGCATTAGTTTGTTTGTTTTGAGATGACTTGTTTGACTTGAAGATCTTTGACATTTGTGCCAGTGTAGTGTGATGAACCCTAATGGAGTGACCTAGTGCAACCTTGAGGGCTCATCGATTGATGGCCTTGCCTACGTCATACACTCAGAGACCTCATAGTTTAACGTGACCAATGACTTTGTCTCAATGACCAAAGATTGAGCCATGATTTTTATTTTGACAACCTAAAAGGACTGACCTAATGTCTCGAGGGCTCAAAGTTGAGCCTTGCCTATGTAGAAAATGTACAAAGACAACATAGTTCAGAAAAATGACCAAGATTGACTAACTCGACAGACATGACAAGAAATGACTCTGTTTTTGAGTTTTTGAGATATTTTGATTTTTTTAGATTTCTTTAGGACATTTTTCAATTTCTAGGTCTTTTTTTTAGGACATTTTATGATGGTTTTGTCTTTTTTGAGGACTTTTTTATGTTTTTTTTTAGGATTTTTCTTAGGACTTTTTATGATTTTTTATGGTCTTTTTAGGACTTTTTATGATTTTTTATGATTTTTTTAGGACTTTCTTATTTTTTTTTAGGATTTTTCAGAACTTTTTATGATTTTTAGGATTTTTTTAGGACTTTTTCGATTGCCGAGACCATGTGCAATACCCATTGTAGTCACCTAATGAAAATTTTTCCCCTAGTCAGGTCCAAGACTAGCCAACTAGTCAAATGCAGAGAGGACGTGTGTGGGGTGATGTATGAGTGATATGCAAGACTTGATGTCAATCATTATCAACCATGGGAGAAATGACAAGGATTTTGTGATGGGTGTCAAGGTGGTGTCAGAATGGTGGTTGGTTTATTATGGACTAAGGTAGATAGAGTGAAAGTAGATGGCAGAGCAATGACCGACTACGCATGGTGCCTGTTTGCCAGGTTTTCACCATGGTACTTATCCAAAGCACCTATTTACCAGGTTTTCACTTTTGGAAAATTATTTCTCTTTACTATTTTTGTCATTTCATTTTTAAAAAATTTTTTTGGTGTCACCAAGACGCCTGTTTTCTAGGTTCTCATCAGGGTGATGATTTTTTATGTTTTTCATTATTTTTTGTATTTTTAAGGTTTTTGGCTCGACTTTCTAATGCTATGCATAGAACTTGTGAGGATGTAGACTATTGATATGCTCTATCAATTATTTTCCATCTGGATAGCTAACTGATATGCTCCAAAACCAAAAAAAGATGACATAAGGACCTAGCCAATTTGATTTGAACTTGCCAGGTTTTTCTCTGTCAGCCTAATTTTTAGGATTCTACATGAGAACTAAATCACCAATGTCAAAATTTCTGACCATGAATTTCTTGTTGTAACTTCGACAAAGTCAATTTTGGTATGCCTGCAGATGGTTCAGGAAATTATGTCTTCTTTCCTTTAACATCTCTAGCTCATGTAGTTGTGATTGTTTATATTCTTCATCATCTACTAGACCCTTCAAGGAGACTTGTAAGGATGGAATTTCAACCTCAATGGGTAATATGGCTTCAACTCCAAAGACCGGGGTGAATGGACCAGCTCTTGTAGGTGTGCGGATGTTGGTGTGGTAAGCCCACAAAGTAGGGTTGAGTTGGATGTGCCAGTCATGACCAACATCATTGATAGTCTTTTTGAGAATTTTAAGGATAGTTTTGTTGGATGCCTCAGCTTGACCATTTCCTTGGGGGTAATATGACATGGAGAAATGATGTTGAATATGGAATCGCTCACATAACTCATGAACATCTTGGTTTTTGAATGGATGTTCATTGTCTGTGATGATGGACTGTGGAATACCATATTGGAAAATTATGTAATTCATAATAAATTTGGAAATTTATTTGTTGGTTATGTATGTAATGGGGATGGCTTCAATCCACTTAGTAAAATACTCAGTGGTGGTGATAATGAATTTGTGGCCATTGGAGGAAGTAGGGTGGATTTTTCCCATGAGGTTGAGTCCCCACTACATGAAGGGCCATGGAGATGTAATCAGCCGAAGTTATTATGTTGGAGCATGAATTAAATCACTATGTATCTGACATTGGCGACAAGTCCTGACAAAATCAAGTGAGTCTTTCTCAATGGTCAACCAATAATACCAAAATCTTGTTATCTTTCTGGCTAGAGTAGGACCACTCGAATGTGACCCGCATATACCCTCATGTAATTCACGTAAGGTTGTGTGTGCTTCGTTGGTGTCGAGACATCGAAGGAGGGTGTTGTCAAAGCTACAACGGTAAAGGGTGTCACTGATGATGGTGTATCAAGCAAACTTTTGAATAAAGGACTTTTGCTGGCTATTGGATAGGTTGAGGGGAAGGACTTGGGACTTGAGATAGTCATAAATGTCTTAATACCAAGGAGAATCGGGACCAAAAAGCTTGCAGACCATCTCTGATTTTGAAATATCATATGCAGGGACCAACAACTATTCTACCAAGAATTCAAATTGTGGCATATTACTTGGGATATCTAGGAGAGAGCGAATTGTTTCCATTGCGTCTGCTACCTTGTTTTGTGCTCTTAGAACTTGTTCAAAAGACAACATGTGAAAATATGTCTAGAAACTGTCAACCATTCATTTTTAAGGCATCAATTTCTCATCGTTGGTGTCATACTCGTCATTTACTTGGTTGTTGACTACCTGGGAATATCCATAAACATGAAGTGTTTTGATTTTCCATTTTATGGCCGCTCTGAGTCTTGTCACAAGTGCTTTGTATTCTGCCACATTATTTGTGCAATGGAAAGCTATGTGGAATGACTTGGGGATAGAGTCTCCTTGGGGAGTGATAAACAATATGCCTAACCCCGAACCATGACTAGTATGAGATCCATCAAAGTATAGCCTCCAAGGTGTCTTAGGTTCTGTGTGGAATATGGACTCATTTGGAAAGTTTGCTAGCAGTGGATGATCACTTTTCATAGGTGCGTCTGCCAGTTGGTCTGCTATCACTTGTACTTTTATGGCTTTTCTTTCCACATATTGAATGTCATACTCACTCAAGATCATGACCCATTTTTCTAGATGTCTTGTGAATGCTACATGACTCAAAAGATATATCAAGGGGTCAATATTTGATACCAACTATGTCATGTGATTCAACAAATAGTTTCTTAGCTTTTGAGCAACAAAGATAACCGCTAGACATGCCCATTCAATGAGTGCATAGTTTAACTCATATCCAACCAATGTCCGACTAATGAAATATATGGCCCTTTCCTTTTCTTCACGGTCATTCTATGCCAATAATGCCCCTAGTGATAAAGTTGTTGTAGAAATGTATAGGATCAATGGTTTCCCCTTGATAGGTGGCATTAAAACTGGTGACCTGACAAAAGATAATCTTTTATTAGTTGAAAGGCTTCCTAAAATTTTTTTGTCCACACAAAGGGGATACCTTTGTGTAGAAGATTCTAAAATGGTTGACACTTGTTGGCCAATTGTGCTATGAAGCTTCTAATAGATTGTACCCTGCCTTGTAATATCTTGAGTTCACTTATCCCTTTTGGAGGAGGCATGTCTAATATGGATTTCACTTTGGCTGGATCAAACTCAATGCCTCTACAAGAAATTATGTATCCCATAAATTAGGTACATGCCCAATCAATGAAGAAGGTGAAAAACTAGGACAATGCAGAAACTGATGCCGAACAAGATCCAAAGACAACAGTACAATGATCCCTCCACTGAAGGAATAGATGGAGACTAGATTTCCCCCCAAGATGAAGTGTCCTCAAAACCACTAAAAGAAGTTTGAAGCCAAAAGAGTGTCCAAACCACACGTCTCCCACTAGGAAGAAGAAAAACTAATGGTAGATGCTAAAGAAACCCCAACTTCATAATGAAATGAGGGGAAAGAAGCCTCATATATGAAATCTATGAAGAGGAATGAAGTGCCTCAAAGATAGTCTCACCAAGATCAGGATCCCCAATGAAGGTCCAACCAAATAAATGTGGAGACTCAAGAAAACCCTCCAAAGTAGAATCTGCATAGAGGAGAGATATTCCCTCAAGAATGTCCTCCAAACCTATAGAAGTAGCCAAGTCTACAATATGTGAAACATATCCATCTTGAGATTCCAAGTCTAGAAAACTGAATGTGTCCTAATGAATAGAAATGGTGGAAGCCTCAATCAATGACTCTGGACAAGGAATCACTAAATGTGATGGTATATCAATTGTCTGTGATGGAGAAGAAGGAGCATTTGAAGAAACCTTGTCAACCTCTTTGGAAGATTCAAAGCATTCCAAATTTGTAAGCTCTTGCATAACATTATCACCATAGGGTATCCTATCTGAAGAATGAAGAGGAACATGACATTCTAAAGCATGATCATTAGGGAATGGTAGAGTATTAGAATCTCCATATAGTTCCCAAATCTTAGTCTAAAGAATGTGAGGACAATAACAATGATCAGCAACTTTCAAAACATCATCAACAACATGCATTGCAATAACCCCTAAAACATCATATTTTCTACAACTCCAAGAAAATTTTTGGATGCAGTTATCAGGAGGGGGAACTAAGCCATAAAAATGTGGAAAAAATTGAAGTGATTGAATATGGTTGATGATGCAATACCTCCATTGTCTATAGTTTCCCTTTCCCAACATTATTAGTGAAGGATGAATTGAAAACCCCATAGTGAAATATGAAAAATATCCAATATACAAAGATATTGACCTTAAAAAAAAAATAGAAACTTACAAATAATGATATGCAACTAAAAGATGCCTCCTAAATCAAAGAATCCTTTTTCAAACTTCAAGATGTCTAAATATTTGAATAAATTCACTAAATTACAAAAAACCAATGCAAATAACTTGGAGCTGAAACCGAATAAAAGGGAAGGAATGATAAAAAAATTATTGAAATACCTTCTTGATGCCGTTGGAATCACTGATTTTTGACAATATGATTGGAAGATATGAGATTTTTAGTGCAAATGAGGGTTTTAACTTCAGTTGACTATATCTTTTTGTAGCAGATTTTTTTTGTAAAATAGGGTGTACCACTGGATAGTGCTTTGAAATACCTTTCCAATGGTATCTCGTTTTCCAATTTTTGACATTGTGGTGGAAAAGATATGCCCCTCAGAAGATTTCTTCCCTATTAGGGCCTGATAGGCTAACTGGGTGCAAAAATTTAGCACCAAGGTGAAAAAAAATATGCCCAGGCTAGTCCTTTTATGTGACTGTGGGCTATAGTGGAAGTTTGAAAAAAAAAATTCCCCCCTAGGAGTGGTGACAAAGTAGATAGCTTGGGTGGTGCCGCTTGATGTAGTGGTGCCCTTGGTTATGGATGGAACTGAGGATTTGGTGATAGGAGCTTGTGGTTGCTGGCAATGGGAAGACCGTGGCTATGACGAGATCACCAGTCAAGTGGAGAGACAACATAGTAGACAGGGCCGATGATGGTGGCTAGTGGTGTTGTGACAAGCCCATGTGGCTGACATTAGTACCTCCCCCCTAAAAATGATTAATGTAGTCGACACCAAATATCCTTGCAGTCTATGTGATAGTCGATGGGTATGAAATTTTATTTTTAATATTGCCAGAGGAAATTAAAAATCAAAATAATTTTGAATATATGTCAACTATTAGAAAAATATATCCACAAAAAAGAAACCCTTATGTATGCTGACTGGAGAATATTAATATAGTCACTCTATATATATATATATATATATATATATATATATATATATATATATATATATATATATTCCAAAAACTATTGAAATGAGTCCAAATTTTTTATGAAAGAAATAACTTGCAACTAATTTTTTTTTTCCACAGAGTACGACTGTGGGAGATGATTTTTTTTGTAGACTATATGATTTGTACAGTACAAATTTGTAAACCCTAAAAAATACCCCTGATGGATCTTGATTAGATGTCTCTGATTTTGATGAATGAATAGATGATCCTAGGGTTTTGAGGCCTTCTAAAGATAATGGCGATCTCATATTGGACTCAATTTGCTCGATAAATTAGATTGGTCCCTAGGTGGAGCCAACTAGCCTACAATGAAAACCTTCAAGCCTTCACTATGAATCTCTCTATCCCAACTTTCTAATCTTGAGATGAATCTTCAATGGACAAGCTCTAATACCATGTAGAATTATGGATGCTAAATCACCTTATGAAGCTATAGCCTTCAAAGGATCTTTTCCAATAATAAAATCACTCACATGAACGTGTTGCAACTTAGGCATGAAAATTGAGATTAGATTATGAGATTGATATTGATCTAGAATGATTTACAAATGTGCAAATTCCTTGCTTAAATATGAAAGAGTGAGATGTAGTATTCTATATGATGTTTCCATGTGTCATGATCTAACAACATTTGGCAGCTAACTAACTACCTAGAATGATGTGGAGTCTTGGATAAGGCTTCTAGAAGGAATCTTTATATTCCTAAATACATGTGAAGGGGAAAGACCCCATTATAACTAATTTCCTAGTAAATGCAATGTAGGAATTATTTAAATAATATGCCTAAGTAAACTTATGCAAGTGTAATTAAATATTAATTACACTAACAAAATCATAGTACTTGCATTTGAAATATGAATTTGATGTGAATGGCTTGTGTTTTCTTAAAAGACAATGGAAGTTGTGTTGATGATTAAATAGGTAAATTAATAGAAAATAAAAATCTATTAGTTCATTGAGATTTCCTTGTATATTTAATGTTTATTCTTGCCTCTAAATTCAAAAATAAAAGATGAATATGTAAACATAAACATGTATATAAATATAAAAATACAAGTAATTATGTGAGTAGACTTAAGAATTATAAAATATATGATTTAAAATTAAAAGAACATGATGTTCCTTCCTCTACCTTATAAAGGATTTTAAACATGCAAGAATATATATATATATATATATATGCTCTGAGCCACAAAATACATATACATGTAAGAAAGATAAAAGAAATATTTTAATTAAAATATCTTTTATAAAAATTTCTTGAGCCATGACAAGTTGTTCAAATTGCATTGTTTTTAAATTTGAAAAAAAATGGAAAGTAAATATGAAGGGGGTCACCCATAACCGCTGTAAAATAAATATATTTTTTAAGACAACAAATTAGGGTGGCTCATGAAGAGGAGAATGTGGGGAATTAATCACAATCCCAATATGGAGAAAATGATTTTTTTTGGAAACAGAGGGAATCACAAAACAAAAGTGAAGGAGGCTCGGTAAAAAATCAAGGAAGATAGGAGATTTTCCAAAAAAGCCAGGGGATGTGGTCAAGTTTCCAGAATGAGAGGATAAAAGGCCAAAACATTGAGGAAAAAGCATTGAATCCATCGCTCTACCAATTAGTCCAGTTGGATTTTTAGAAAAAGTTTGAGATATGGACTATTGTTTAATTTGAAACTTGCTTGAATTAATCGATGGTTGTTTTTCTCCTCATTCTTACTAGTGAACCTTTGGCTTCATCGTTCTGTGTAATCCACCCTTACATTTCTTTAGTCATTGTATTACACTATACATCAGTGATGGCCAAGCTCACTTTAGAGTCAAAATGCATTCCTCTTTCCCTTCTTTTGATGATGGCTTCTATCGTTTCCTTGTTGTTGTCTTTTTGGGTACCCCTTATTTTTGTTTGTTTGTAGCCTCTATACTAACTACATCTTCCCAATCAATAATGAATATCAATCTCATACACCTCTAGCCACGTAAAAAAAGTAAATGTTATGAATCGTATGTGGGTTTGATGGACATGAACCCTCTTTTTCTTTGTTGTTTGCATTCATTTAAACCCCAATTTCATCATGATATGTTATCATTTCACTATTAATGTGAAACCAATTCATTATATTATGTTATCATTTCACTGTTATTGCGAACCTGATTCATTGTATTACGTTATTGTTCCATTGTTAATGTGAAATCGATTCATTGTATTATGTTATTATTTCACTGTTAATGTGAAACTAATTCATTGTATTATGTTATCATTTCACTATTAATGTGAACCGATTCATTGTATTAGGTTATCATTTCACTATTAATATGAACTCGATTCATTATGATATGATATCATTTAGCTGTTAATGTGAACTTGATTTATTATGATATGTTATTGTTTCACTGTTAGTATGAAACTCAAATCATTGTGTTATGATTCATTTCACTGTTAATGTGGAACCTGATTTCATGGTGATATATTGTCATTTCTTTGTTAAATGTGAAACCCAATTTATTGTGTTATCATTTCACTGTTAATGTGAAATCCGATTTCATTGTGTTTTGATATCGCTTCACTATTAATAAGAAACCCAATTCATTGTATTATGTTGTCATTTCACTACTACTGTGAAGCTAACTCCATGTCGTTAAATATCATTCTTTCAGAGTTTGAAGACTCTTAACAAGCCTATTTGAATAAACACTCCAATGGTCTCAAGTTTCTAAAGCACTACAAATGCGCTATTTTCTAGTCGTTATATGCTTGAGTATAGTGTTGTTTATGACATTTTTCATATATTCAAATTATTACTATTAATTTCTCTCCAAAGATGAATGAGTTTCTTTTCGAAATAGATGAAATACACCTAGATTTTTTTCCAAGCTATGATGGAATTCTCTTACATTGTCTCAAATGGTTTCTTAGAAAGATGGTTAATAATTAATTGATTTTCTCTTTGAAATGATTAATCAAAATTAATGGAAGAGATGAACATTTTAACAATATTACAAGAATGATATTATAAATTCTCTATGCAAACTTTTATGATAATCCTATAAGTACTTTTGGAAATAGAGTAATACTTGTGGAATCCATAAAATTTGCTGCTTGATTCAAGTTCTTTGTTTTGGGAAATGGTTTTTTGGTAAAAGATACAACTTATTTTATGTACTTTACAAGAAAATGGAATTCATAATGAACTACCTTCAAAAGAAATGGATTTCTATTCTTATTTTAAAAGAATGTATACACATACTTATTACTGTAATGAAGGCTATACATGTCTATATACATAAACCAATTATATATATACACATACATGTGATTTACCTTCTTTAGGAAATTTATTTATTTTCCTTAATTGAATATTATAAATTTCATTTTATGTAGGAAGAATTAAGGAAATATTTGTAATCTATATGTTGATGCATGTGTGAAGAAATGTGCATAACCGTATCTTTAAATTGATAAATGTAGAACATGTTACAATGACTAATTGTATAATGTATAATGTACAAAAGCAGTAAATCTAGTTAGTTTAATTTTCATAAAACTATGGAATCCAAGATAGCCCAATTGAAACATACATAGATCATGTTTATAGAATGTTTCTGATTTAATATCATTAGAAGGCTGGATATAATAACCTATTATAAATCGAATTGTATATCTGAAAAATTATTGATTAGAAGGGAAGGGTGTTTCCTTTTTGTATGTAGAAAGTTACCTTCTAGGATGGGTGCTGAAAATGGATTAACAAAGAGCATAGGTTTTTCGTTTTCCAAAATCCATCATTTTGTAGTTGTATATAACATATGCTTGGCCAAGCATTTGTAGCCCATAACATTGAATGGACTAATTTTATGATGTAACTCTCTACCATTTCCTAACATTAATATTGCATTTTCTGATTTTTTTTATAAATTATTGTAGCTATGTTAGGCATGCACTAGATTCCACCTTGCATATTGTTTTCTCTTGCTAAGTATTCCATGCAGGGTCGAGCATTCTTCGAGTTAGGAAGAATTTTGGGGAAGCGCAACTTTGTGGTTGGGTGGAAAAGTGCCTAAACCATGTTCTCATCCACTAGTTATAGTGAAATTTGGAGTGGAATCACATGGAACTCCATCTTTGATTATTGTACTTTGTACTACTTGATGTAAAAATTGAGTTGAATAAGTGACGATGTTAGCCTAGTCAAACTATGTAATTCTGACAATTTGACATTTGAGAATGAATAAAATTGATTATTTTGGACATGATATGCTATGATAGAAAATAGATAATTGATTTATGTATTGAATTTAAAATTCATAATGTCCTATTTGTTTTATTTGGTGTTATTTAAGAATGACACATTATAGGAGTTGGGAGGAAAAAATTTGTTAATGTTGAAATCGTGGCAACTTGTCTTCAATCCAACCACAAAATATTTTGATGTGGCTCCACTTTGGGTAAGGCTTCCAAATATTCATTTACATTTCTAGTTTGAATCATGCTTTGAAGCTATTGGAAACTCGTTGGGAAAGTTTTTGGGGGTTGATGAGGGTTCACAATTTTTTTTGCATACTACTTATGCTCGAATTTCGGTAGAAATGGATATCACTAAATATCTTATAGTAGATGTGATCATAAAATTTTCAGGTGGGGTTTCAAAGCAGATTCTTGAATAAGAAGTTTTTTCATTCCATTGACATAGATTCTTTAGCATTGGTCATATTACTAATCACTATTCCAAATGTAAGAGGGTTAATCATGCAACTTGGTGGAAAGAGGTTTCTCCCCACCACTATTCAATGGAGAAAGAGTTCTTGGATGGTAAGGCCCATGTTATGGTTCCAAATGCTTCCACCAACATGGAACCCCCTCAGAAAGATCTTGTGCAGGTGTCATGTAATTCATCTCATTTGGTGTAGGGCCGCATCCCAAAGGATGAGAAGGATGGATAGGTTGAGTGTGCTAGCATAGCTTCATCTAAAGGTAAGAGCAGTCTAGAGGAGGATATGGGTGAGCATTCATGGATATATGAACAATAAGGGATTTGGAATAAGGTTTAGTGGAAAAAGAAGAAGAAGAAGGAAGCGATATTTAACATGCTTCTTTGTTCCCATGGCAAAGGAAATAAATAGCAAGCATTGATAAATTTTTTTGTAATGGTTTAAAATATGTAGCCATGTTATGGGTATAAGTTGGGTAGAAATGTGTTTAGGATTGGGTGCATAGAAGGATTAAGATGGTTTATACATTTTAAGGTTGTATTCGATGGATGTAATGCTTGTTAGAGAATAAATATAAAATTTTGTAGGGTTTCCCTGCCTTTACCTATCAAAAAAAATGTTTGTGATACTATTACACCTAATTGTTTGATTGACCTATAACATGGCTTAAAAGTGTGGAATTAAGCATTAGATGAAAATGTTCACATGCATATTCTATCACATCCTTAAGGAAAGAGCTACCTTGCTTCATTGTTATATATTCTTTCACATCTTAAAGATTCTTAGGGAATCAATGAAAACTTCAAACCTTGGATATTATTGAATCTAGACCATACAAAAAAAATTTCTTATAATTTGAAATATTGCATGGCTACTTGGGATGTGTAAATAAAAAAATTAAGCATTTAGTCATTATAGAGAAGAGGAATCAATGCAAACAACCACAATCCACAATCCTATACTCAAAATGGTCCAATTTAATAAATGGAAAACATAAAACAATAGATAAAACTAGATTCAACCAAATGATACCTTCACCTTTATTGTATTTCCATGGATTATTTTCAGTGTTCCTTCTTTCTATGCTTTTTCTCTTAGAAATGGGTATGCTACTCTTTCACTTCAAGCTTCAAGTGTGTGCGAGACGATCACAATGATGCAAATGTCAAAGTTTCAAGGTTTTTGGTTAGCCATCTATGTGCTATAAAGGCTTGCTTTTATAGAAATGGCTATTTCAGATAAATGATCTTGATTCAAAGATCAAAGATGAAGATCATTAGTCAAGGTTCATTGGGAGGAAATAGATTGGAGAGTGCACTCACTTGATTGACTCAATCAAAGGAATTGATTGGTTAATCAGTGGGATTTTATTTATTAATCAATGGGATTGATTGATTAATTAGTGGGACTGATTAATTAGTGGGATTGATTAATCAATGGGATTGATGGATTAATCAATGTGATTTACTGATTAGTCAATGTATGTGAGGATAATTAATTAATCATTGGAGGAATGTGCAATTAAAGATTGATGAATCATTGGTAATGTTGGAGGTGAAATAGGGGAATTAAATAATTAATTTAATTATTTAATCTAGAAGTGGGAAAGTGTTTTAATTAAATAATTAGTAAAAATTATTTAATATAAGAAGGGTGTTTGATGTTAATTAAATAATTAATTGATAACTATTTAATTAAAATAGTAGAATAAGTGTAAGTAGTGACAATTAAATAAATAGGACTTATTTAATCAGTCAGAAAGGGTGAATTGGAATGAATTAATTAAATAATGTAAATTCACTTAATTAATAGAAAAATATGATATTTTGATGATAATTAAATAATGTATTATTTAATAATTAGGAGAAAAGGGTGAAAATTAGTAAAAGGTGTTACTCATAGACTAGGAGAATTTTGGGTATCTACATGTTTCCCCTCTTTGATACAATGTATTTTTATAGCGTTGTGTCAAAGAAAATACAAAAAATCAAGTTTAGGAGTTTCCCTAGTATGCCTCAGTGATGATGAGATAGTATAGTGCCCTCTCAGAAAAAATTGCAAAAATTTAAAAAAATTCAAAAAATTCAAAAAATTGTTCTGATAAGCTAGTTTTATAGTGGTAAATGTATTGATAGAAAAATATTTTGATTTTAGGACATTTAGGGTGTCCGTTTTTACATTTGAAGGTGAAAGTTGATGCGCCTAGTTATAAAGGGGGGTCCAAATTGCCACCTTAAGTTCTATAAATAGGCACTAGAGGGTGCAAAAAGGGTCATTTATACATTTTCTTTTTAGAGATTTGAGAGCTCTGAGAGGAGATTTGGTGGAGGAGCCCTATTGAGATGTCACCTATTCTATTTGTTGTGCATCGTGGATATCAAGTTATGACCTTTCGATGGCCCGAGGGATCGAGCAATGTGGCATGTGACATTTCCTTTCTATATAATTTTGTCTTATTTTGGTAGACTTTAGGGGTCGAAGAAGGCCAAAAAAATGTAGTGTAGCTTGTGCACCACATTTGTTATCATATTCACCACATTCACTATTGTACAACACAAGTGAAAATAAGTCACAATTGATTAGGCTGGTTGCAAGTTCCTCATGCACCACAACTGTGGTGGTGCATTGCATGTGTGTCTTAGAAAGCCACATTTGTATTCGTGCACTGTATATGAATGACAATGCACCACAATTGCCTTATCCAACTCACAATTGCATGTAAGCCACCTAGGTAAGCCACATCTGTGTGACAATGCAATGAATCTGACTATTTAGAAAAATTGAGTCAGTTTTTGTTTATTTTTTCTCTATGTAAAAGTCCTAATAAGATCATTTAGGCTTTCCAATTGATGTAATGTGATTTTCTTGTGATCACAGTTGAGATTCCCACCCATTTCCACCTAGGAGAATTGCCCTTCATCATTCAGATTGAGAGATCATCTAAATGATGAGGAGAGAGATGTTCCTCATGTTGCAAGGTGTGCACCCTTGGTCTCCTTGTGCTATGCAGCATAGTGCTCAATTTTGTGAAATGGATTAACCATATCCCATGGATTCATTAACTCAGCCAATTATATTGGGCATTAATAGGTCGATATTTGGTGCAACAACAACTATTTGTGCAACAATTGGTATCAAATCTTGGGTCATGGTTTTGAACCCCTCACTTGCACTGGGGGGATTATTGCAAGGTGTGTGCCCTTGGTCTTCTTGTGTTGTGTAGCACAATGCTTGGGTTCGTGACATGGTTTAACCACTTCCCATGGATTCATTAACTTTGGTAGTTATATCAGGCATTCATAGGTCAATCTTTTGGTGCAACGGCAATCATCTGTGCAACACTTCATCATCTAGGATTTTATCATGTCACATTTATTCCTATTATTTGGGCTAAATGAGGTCTTTTGGATGCTTTTGGTAGAGAGATGGAACTCTAATACTAGCTCATTCCACTTACCTACTAGAGAGGTTACTATTGTTGCAAGTATGAGTGTGTTTGGTGATGTTATCATTAATGTTGTCATTGATGTCAACACAGTACAAAATGTTGTAGGTTGTGCATGTATAATTGAGATGCTATTGCGATGTCGTGAGTACATGGAGCTATCTTTATGGTGTTGTAGGTGTGTTGGTATGATGATTTTCCAGAGAAATAGTGAAGACAAAGTTGTGTGTGTTTAGAATGTGCTCCAATTTGTGCTCCACATTTCTTTTGTGTTGATCCTATGCTTGTACAGATCTGAATTGTTGTTAATGGTCATTTGTTGGTGATATCTCTTCTATTGTGGCTTTTGATTTGATGGAGAGTGAAAGTTATGTTCACCGGTGTGTGAATTGGTTTGGTAGAGTTGTTTGTCTATGACTTGTAGAATTTTTTTTGCTCTCCAGTCCTCTGCCTAGTTTGTTTTAGGTCTCGTGGATATGGTAGAAGGGTTTTAATGATGTTTTCTTTGTTCTCGCAAAGGTGTTCATGGTTTGGTGCTCCAGAAGACAAGTTTTAGAATTTTTGTGTATGTTTGTGTAGTTCAGATGGATTGATGGAAGGTGTTTTGTGTTTGAAGTTTGTCTCACTTGTTGTGGATGAATCTGAAGGTGTCCAAGATGTGTTCTCATGCATGGTGAAGTGTGTTATGTGGTTGACATACTATCTTCTTGTTGTAGAAGCATGTACTTCAAAGTTTATTTGTTTTTTCATTAGGTTTGGCTAACCTGGTGTTTATACTTCATGCAAGTGATTAAGTATCAATTGAGGAAGTGTGTGATTGATCCAAGACACTACTTTGGTTCTTGGTTAAGTGTTGGATTGGTCCACTCTCATTCCTTTCCACTGCAGGAATGTTGAGTTGCCAACCTAATTTGAATTTATAAAATGAAGCATGTGTAGCCAACCTTGGAGAAAGTTTCTAAGGTTGAAGATGGTATAAATACAAGTCAAGTTGTTATGTTTTTTATCAATAGATCAAGTATGCCCCAAATTTGAGAAGCAGAGTTGTGCAAAAGTGAATTGAGGAAATAGTACTTTAATGTGTTAGATTCCTAAAAGTAGTGAGCTGAAGGTGTCTACAATTCTTCTGATTAGGTTGTCGATGTGTGTAATTTTCTGTGGAGGATATTTTTTGTTATCTTTTTGTATCTGTAGGTAGTGAGCATCCTTGTTGGATAGTGAGTCCTTTATGTAGGCAATGAGCCTTGTATTCAGGTAGTGAGCCCTTGGTAGTGAGCCTCTTTGTATTCAGTTCTAGAATTACTTTATATTGTGAGTTAATCATCACCATGGTTTTTCCCTTATTGGGTTTTCCACGTAAAATATTGTGTTTATTATGTTGATATTGCTTTATGTTATTTGCATTTCATGTTCATACTTAATAACAAAATAAAGTGGTTGTGAAGTTGATAAGTGTTTTAGATTTGAGATTGAGTTTGGAGACAACTAATTCACCCCCCCTCAATTGTCTTGCGCCTTTCAACAACTTTTACATTAGAGGATGTCTGGCATATACTTCAAATTATGATCCATGGGAAGTGGTTTGTTTATGATCTTGACTATGGACTTTTTGTCATTCAAAGATGCTTCGATACTAATGATCTATCTCTGCTTGGTGTATAGGATTATGAGATCTGATGGGACACATTTCCAGATAGATACTATAGACTTATAACTATTATCTATAGTGTCATAAGAGGTGTGATTCTTGATCATCGATGACACAAATTCCCTATTGGATGGGAAGAGATGCTTGTATTCATGATGCAACATGCCACCATATATGCTTGGGGACCTTGTATGCTTGCCATGCTATATTTACAGCTCCATAATATTGCATACAGAGAAGCTTAATTGATTAGTTGCAGTACTAATTTTCTCATGGGTGGTGCTTGGGAGCATATTCTTATTGTTAGACCACCAGTAGAGAGGTATTTTCTATTAGGTTGCAAGATGTTTATTATATGGAGGTGCAGTCACACAAATCCATGTTGGAGATCTGGGCTATTGGTGTAATGTGATGGATCTTCTTGATTCCTTTAAACTTGGAGGACATACTATTAGTGTCCACCCTGGGAGGATGATGGTGAGAATCTACCATATTTTCAATAGACTTAGTACTTTTTTGGTCAGATATTGTAGACACAACACATCATTGAGTAATAGTTATCCAAGAAGGTGCTTAGACAGTTTAGGGAGAGATAGGGATTACTTGTTAGTGTCACAGAGCTCACCTGGTATTCTTGAGAGGTTCCTCAGTAGGGATCTATGATTAATTATTAGGTGGCAACATAGAAGATTTACAATGGAATGTGATTCCTATCACTTCATGAAGAAATGTCGATAATGTCAAATCCACGACAACTTGGTATATGCACCAACATAGGGACTTCATCCAATTACCTCACCTTGTCCTTTCTCTCAATGGGGATTTGACCTCGTTGGGAAGATTCACCCTACATCTACTAATGGACACAAGTTCATAATTACTATAATAGAATACTTCACTAAATGGATTGAAACCATAGTGATGACATATATCACTGACAAAATAATCTCAAAGTTCATATTAAACTATATCATATGTCAATATGGTGTTACTTTATCTATAGTTATAGATAATGGGTGTCCCTTCAAAAACCAAGGCATTAAGGAGTTATGTGAAATATACCGCATCTAACACCACTTCACCACTCCATATTATCCCTAGGGTAATGTTCAAGCAGAGGCATCTAATAAAACCATTGCAAAAATCCTAAAAAATATTGTCAATGATGCTAGTTGAGACTAGCATATATAGCTAAATCTAGCCTTATGGGCTTACCATACAAGCATCCATACTCCTATTAGTGCCACACCTTATTCCCTTGTCTTTGGTTATGAATCCATCCTACTGATTGAGGTCAAGATCCCATCCTTGAGAGTTTCGATGTAAAATTTCATCAATGATGAAGATTATTGAATCTCTAGGTTACACGAGCTAGAACAATTGGACAAAATAAGACAAACAACATTGCTCCACTTGTAGGCATATTCGAATCACCTCTGATCTAGTGACAAAAAAATATTCAACATCTGAAGCTTTGACATTGGTGATCTGGTTTTAAAAGAGAATCCTAAGAACCAACAAGAAAGAGAAAAACTAGGCAAGTTTGAGCCTAACTGGTTGGGTCCTTATATCATCACCATAACATATGGATCTGGTGCCTATCAATTGCATACACTTAAGGGTGAACCACTATCTAATCAAATCAATAACATGCACCTTCAGAAGTACTATACATGACCTCTGGCGATCCCATTATATTAAAAAATAAAAAAAATGGAAAAATAGAAAAGAAAAGAGAAAGATAAATAGTTTATTCTATGGTGAAACCTAGCAAATAAGTGCTATATGTAGTTGGCTACTGCTCTACCATCTATCACTACTTTGTTCTATTATGTCCATAATAACTCGAGAATTGGATCATTTGATAATAAAAGCTTTCTCACCCTTGTTAAGGCCTAATATTGATTAAACCTTTAGCATCAAACCACTTATCATATCCATCCATTTAGATTAACTAGCCCTATTCTAGATTGGGGGTAATCCTAGACCTATGGGTTTCAAAAGGATCTTACACATGGTATTTGAGGATGTTATCACAAAAAATACAAAAAAATTGAAACATTGAACAAAACATCAAAACATTCAAACATCCTTGAAAAATCCAAAAATAATTGTAAAACATCAAAAAATAAAAAATGATGTCAATTCATGGTATCAAATTACATTGTCTTTGCATGTGTATGTAGGAAAGGCGAGTTATTGATGAGACCTTGATGCATAGGTCTATTCTTTAGGGTCCATCTTAGTCAAATCTTCATCATATTCCATATTTCTAGAGTAAACTATCACTTACCATGGTCAGTCGAACTACATTGTCTCTACATTTGTCACATAGGCAAGGCCATCATCAATGAGCCCCTAAGGCATAGGTTAGTCCCCTTAGGGTACATTACAATACAATTTTCATCACAATACAAATTCCATAATAAAACTATCCATTGTAGAGAATGAACATGTTTGACACAAAAAAATTATCCTACACAGGAACTAACCTTAACAAATCAAGAAACAAAAGATAACACTACCCAAACTAGTCCTCAACTAGGCTGATCAATTGTTTAAAAATGTTACCTATCTTATCAAAAATCATTTTTCTTTTGGGATTTTGCATTATCGAAACCAAACTAGGCATCTTACAAAAAGTTTATCACTCCTTAAAATAGACACAATATTTCAAAAACATATCAAACACTTATTAGTGGACAAAAATATCTACATAGTTGTTGACCCGTTTGGTCTAATATTAGTTTTATCTTATCCGATTTATTGTGTCATATTCCTAAGCTACTCAATGATATCCACTATGAACATGATTATCAATTAGATCAAATACAATTGAAATAAATAATTAATCAATCAATTGAACTAACTAGACCATATTCAAAATCCTCATATTGTGTCTAATTAGTTTTATTTGATATGGTGATAAAAAATATGATATTGCTTGGTTGTTAGATTAGGAAAAATTCCTCATATCATTCCTTATTTTTGATATAAAAAATACACATGATGCATCAAGGTATTGAAAACCAAGATGGCATTGTATTTAATGCGATGGATTTTGACTCTACCAATAGATAGGAGTATCCTTATTCATACTTGACATACATAAACCTTGTTTGACCATGTGAAAGAGTAAGCCATTGAAGTAGTGAGACTAACACACAAAAGGTATGAAGAACTTGATATGTCCTAGCCATTTTCTTACTTAGGACCATTCCCATACATGCAAGGAAAGTATTCACCGACGTCATATTACAAGAACATCCAACAAGCACAACAAATGAAATCAATGATCAATACCACATTCCTTTCTCTCTAAATCATTTTGGCAGACATCATTGAGAGATCATCAAAATGGACCAATAAGATAAATAAAAGGAAACAACCAAAATGAACAAATAGTTAATGTTATTCATCTCTTGCCAAAGTAATGTAAACTAAGATGATTTCTGATGATGATGTCCAGTGTAGGAAATATGTATCCTAGGACATGTTTATTAGATGTTTTAGCTAAAACTAACTGTTGGATAGGTCGTTGATATAAATGTTAGCCAACTTGTTTACTCATGATAAAGACTTGAGATTTTTATGTTTAGGTTTATACCTTATTGATTGCCATACTGTTTCTTCTTGTTTGATCAAAGATTGATGATGATGATTGATTTATTATGAATGGACTTTTATTGCATGTGAAAGAAAAATGGGATTGGTGATTTTGGGATTTTTAAAATATTTCAATATTTTTGACATTTTTAACATGTTTTTGAGGTTGTTTCTGGTCTTTTGAGATTATGCGAATGTTTATGTTTTCTACTTATTTGAGGCTTTTTGGGGTTTTTGAATATTTCAAAATGTTTTTGGTTTTCAAAAATTTCCAAATGTTTTTGTTTTTTCCAAGATTAGACCAAGACCTAAGGGGAAACTACCTAATGCCTTGGGGGCTCATCAGTGATGACCTTGCCTATGTAAGCACAAAGATCGCATAGTTCAAATGACTCTGACCAATAACCATTTATGGATGTGGTATGAATATTGGTGGATTGTCAGTTTATTATGAGGGACTCCTAAAGACTGACCTAATGCATTGGGGGCTTATCAATGATGGCCTTGGCTACATTCATGCTCAGATACAATGTAGTTCGACAAGTTTTTTAACTTTTTGTCTTTTTAGACTTGTTTAGGGGTTTCAATGTGTTTTGAATATTTTTGGATTTTAGAATTTACTTTTTGAATGTTTTTGGATTTTTAACTTTACAAGTTTTTGATGTTTTTGGGTTTTTGACTTTACAAGTTTTCTAGATGTTTTTGGATGTTTCAAGCTATACAAATGTTTTGGATGTTTTGGATTTTGATGATTTGAATGTTTTTGAAGTTTTGAGATTTTACAAATGTTTTTGGGATTTAATATTTTTATGACTCTTTTTGGGTTTTGAGAGTATACGACTGTTTCTAGCTTTTGAGATTTTACAATTGTTTTTGGATTTTGATAATAAATGATACCTAGATCATGATGTTGATGTCACATTGTGACATACAAAACATGGATCAAGAGTTATTTAAAAACAAGATTGCAATAACTTTCCCCTTGTTTCTAGCAATGTTTCATATTTTAATGAGAAAATCAAGATAGGTAATGTATATGCGAAGAGTTAAATAGAGTTTTAGTGTGCACTACAATCAATACTATAGATAGGAAATTGAACTTCATGGGATAAAATGGAATCAAAAAGACCATATCAAAACTTTTCCATGAGTAGAGTTGAAGGATAGTCAAACCTTTGCCAATATCAAGATATACTGGAAGATCTGAATATAGATGGATTGGATGAAGGGAGGGAGTGTTGGATTTATTATGAAGGGGATGAGATACCTCCATCTAAAAAGTATCATATAAATGCTCAATTCTACTCATGACGCCTATTTTCCAAGTTTTCATCCTAGTACTTGCCCAAAGTGCTAGCATAGTGGTTTTCACTAGAGGACAATTTTTATATTTACTATTTTCTTGATTTTTTGATTTTTGATTTTTTGAAAACTTATGCTCATGTTGAACCACTGGGTGGTGCTGATGTAGAAACTATTTCCATAACATGCCAATGATATCTTGCCTGAAGAAGCTGCTTTGCTAAGATACAAGTGCTTGAATGCAACTTTTGAGAATTTTGATCTACCTTGTTGATACCGAAATTAACCTCATATATGTGCCCACATCATGATAGAGTTCCTTTATAATCCTTATGATGAAGAGTAGTTTCCAATAGATGGTCAATATGAGAATTGGATATCATGAATGAGGTAGTAGATGATGAAATGCATGAAGGGATATGAGATGGATTGGTTGATAGTTTGGAACCTTTGACTCTCCAAAATTAGGTAGATGAGAAATGATGCATGGAGACAGAGTTTGGAGTGGAATTAGAACCAACTACTTGATTTAATTTCTACACCACCTAAGAAGCCTACTTTTGTATTTACAGATGTGTTTGATGGATATATTTCCCCTTTTTATTTTTCCACATAGTTTCTTTGACTAATGGAGTGTGATAGGGATGATCTTCTTTTGTATGCTTGGTATCCATTTGTATTGGATTTTCCCTTTTTTTTTCTACTTCATTTTCCTCAATGATCTTCTCCTTTCTTTGATTAAATTCCTTCTTTCTATTTTGGTCCCAATTTGAGGATGGGATTATGGGTGGATGACAATTCATGATACAACTAGTTGTAGTGTTGGAAACATTTTCATCATAAGGATCCTTTATGCCCCCTATGTTGATGTTTGCATAAGAAAAAATTACCCTTGGTATTGTAGAGGTCTTACCAATATGCTTTGAGTCTGTTGGTTTCAAGATGCCATTTTTAACAAGACATGAATTTTTTCTTTGGTAATGTACCCTTTGACAAACAACCATTGAATATGACTTGTTGTAGACACATGATATTGATATTGGATCCTATTGTTCATGAATATTAACTGTGTCATTTGATTCCAAGATATCCTAGGTATGTGCAAGATCATGATGGGCAAAAAAGTGGCGATATGATGGGTATGTGTAGGGTATGTGGTTGACAACTTTTTTTTTACCCAAAATTGATGAAGCAAAAAGGGTTTTTAAAGGAGATTCTTAGCTTTCCACCAATATAAATTATGCTTTACTTTGAATTTAATAAATAATTATTATTTATTTTCTATTTGAATTACTACTAAAGTCCTAATTGATAGGTTGATTGAAAAACATTTATAGCTTTCAAATGACATCATATTTTTTCAATCTAAAATATGTGTCACATTCTATGCTTCACATACTATAAGATTAAAAAAAAATTGAATTTCATGAAGTTTTGACCAAGAGGTGGTTAGACATACATGTTTTATATTTTTAAAATTTGTAATAAAAATTCATAATTAATTATTTACTTGGAAAAAATTACAAAGAAATATGCATCACATCAGGACATGAGTCCTCTACTTATATCTAAAATATTATAAAAAAATTATGATCATTTTATTGTGGTTAGGGTGGTCAGGTAGACACCTACTTCTTATTTTTTCCCTAAAATTTAAATACTACTGCATTACATTCAAATTTCTAGCAAATAGATTTTTATTTTTTTAAATAAACCTAGTAGTTTGGAAACTAAATTCAATTTTCTAAAGATTCTATTCTTACATATTTTTGAAATAATATAGATAACTTATTCAAATTTTTACATCAGGTTGCCTAACTCTGATTTTTTTTTAATTTTTTGCCACTTAAGGGCCTATTTTTTCCATGATGATCCTACACATACCCTCCTATTGATGTAAACATATTTTGTTGCTTGAACAACACTGAATATCTTCATACTCAATTTCTTAGTATAGAACTAGGGATGTTTCATTTGTTAATTCTGCCTCAAAATATGTTAATGCCACACAATCACTATAAGAATCGAGAATCTCTACCATTGCTTGCTCTTGTGTGATAATGTCAAGAGTGGGAGACCCTTGTTTTGGATGAAGAACATCCATATGTCCATCTGAAGGAAACATCTCGTGGGTGATATTGGGGATACCTTTAAAGTTTTGAATGGATTGGAATATGTTTATCAACTCATGATAATACTTTGTGGAAGTGAACTCTTCATATTGACTTATAGTAGAGAAACTATCACTCACGAATTACAATATTTTATGCAAATCATGACAATGTTGTGGGGATATGGGCTTTTGATCTTAAGTCAATTTAGAGATACTTTCATTATATTCAGAAGCCTCCTCTTGACATGATCCTTGGGTGGGTGGTATAGTATCAACAAAAGAATCTTCGCAACTTGTAGTAGGTATGGGTGAAATAAGGGATGCTTCTTATTTCTTCAGAACTTATTCAGTATTACCAATCATGAACTCATATGAGGGAGGGATATTACAATCTAACATATATTTGATGCCATGTTAATATGAAACACTACTAGACACTGTTGATTAATTTGGACTTTGTTTTAAGACAATATCTTGATGCATGTATAATTCCTCATATTGTGATGAATGAGTAACATGAATGCGTCCTACCATGTTATCGTAAGTATAGTTTACACCATCTAAGATTGATGCCTCTCCCATGTCTTTTTCCTTTCCATGACTAGGAATAGGATCTTTATAAAATTTTAGATCTTCAATCCTTAATTTTTGATCAACATTGTTTTCTCCTTGTTCAATAAGATCTTGGATTCAGTGGTTGAGTTTGAAGTAGTTTTGTGTGTTATGACCTTTGTATCGGTGAAGTTCACAATAATGATCATCTCTATACCTAGTGGGTTTTACTTGTGGTTCTTGGTAGTTTTTGAACTTTGGGAGTGTGATGAGATTTGATTGTATCAATTTATTCAATACATTTTCCATGGGTTCCCCTAAGGGAGTGAATTGGTGTTTAGGAGAATTGTTTAGTCTTTGTGGTATGTAGTTCTATTTTGGTGGATGTCCTCTTGGAGGGTTGACATTGTTGAAATTTTGTTGGTTATTTTGTTACATGTTTTGTTGAATATTCTATTGTATGGTTTGTGTTCTTGATGGTTCCTTAATCGCAACCTTTGCATCTACCACATTGTCATTACTAATGTTCTTTTCTGTAGCCCAAAATTGGGGTTTTTCATTGAAACTATACAGTTGGTTTTTATTTTGTGTTGTTCCTTTTGTGATGATGGCTCTTTCAATGTTAAGACCCCTAGGGATGAGTTCTTAATATGTCGAGGGACATTGCATTTTAAGCTAGAAGCATAAGTATGTTTCCACATTTGCAATAATCATCTCTATTTGTTGTTTCTTGAGAATTGGCCATTTGCATTTACTAGCTTTATGCCTCTATCATTGCAAAAAAATTGCTAATGATTCACCCTTTTTCTTTTTAAGGGTATATAGTTCCTCCAAAATTACATCCATATCAATATTGTAGAAGTGTGCTACAAACCGATCTATTATTTCTTGAAAAGTTCAAATTCTTGGAGGTAGGTGCGAGAACCATTCTATTGCTTGGCCTCCAAAACCACGTGGGAAGGGATGCATCAAATAAGAGTCATTGTATGCTCCTTCCATACGTGGCACATAAAATTTCTTAGTGTGATCTTCTAGATTTCCACACTTGTATTTTTCAAATTTTGGGATCTCGAATCTTGGTGGGAATGGTATCATTGTAATGTTATGATCAAAAGGATATGGACACAAGTCTCATACCACATATGATTTATTTGTTTTCCCATATTGGATATCTTGAATCTGATGTGTAAGTGTTCTAATTTATGAAGAAAGGTCATCTTAAAGATTGTTTGGTAGTGGAGCTTACATATTGTATTGAGGAATAGTAGATGAATTGTATGTAGGATTTTGGTATAGTGGTGTGTTTGTGTTGACTGTATTGTATGGTGTGTATGGTGGATTGTTTTGATATTGTTGATTTAATGGTTCTAAGGGTGTTGGTGTATTGTATTCTCCATGTGAATTTTGGTTGAGGATACTTTTCTATGAATTTGTATATTGTTGTTGTTTATTGTAGTACAATCCTTGTTGTTGTTGTTGTACAAGCAATTGTTGTTGTTGGGAATATAATTGTTGTTGGGATTGCAATTTTGTTGTGTATTTTGTCCTTGCAATTGGAATTGTTGTTCTTGTTGTCCTTGCAATGTTGGAACACAATGATCTACTAAGAAGGGCGGTGAATTAGTAGATATTAAAAATTTAGCTCTTAAAACCTTTTGTGCATACTATTTTCTTTAACCCTTAATGTATAGATATTAATCATGTGATATAGAAATATGCATGCACACAAAAACATCACATAAGACCATATGTATGTGGAAAACCCAATATGGGAAAAACCACAGTGACTAAGGCTACTTGAGTCTACTGCTCAAATCCAACATCACAATCCAAATCTCGATTACAATGTGTGACTAAGGTTGCTTGAGTCTATTGCTCAAATCTAGCATCACAATCCAAATCTCTGTTACAATGTTTTAGGGCTACAACCGAAGGAAGCATCAACTACCTAATATAGAAGCAACCACTTCAAGGATGCAACAACACCCTAATTTAGAAGCCACAACTTCAAGGAGACTACAATCCCCTGTTCTGAGCCACAACTCAGTACAATAAGAATAATCTTAAATATGAATAAACTTGGTTCTAAAAAACTTGAGATGCATCAATACATACAATAAATTGTTGCACTTACTGCAACTTACTTTATGTTGCTGAAGCTACACTCTTAACAACACACACCTATTCTACACTCTCCTCAGCACATAGAACAATCATTGTTCTATCTTGTTGCTGTTCTCTTCTTTCCCCTTCTGCAATATCTCATACATCTACAATATACACTCTCTTCTCTCTTTGCCTCTACTACACACATAGTGAACATACTTCTGTTTAGCACCCTATGAACTTGCCAACCTCAAACACACAACAAATACAACAACTAAGGAAATCCTTAGATTATTTTCCTTTTTCCTTAACTCCATCAATCTGCACTCTCTTCCTCGAGATTCTCACCACTATTCAAATCTTCTTGATCCTTTTTCTTGGGTCTCCTTAGCTTACAACCTTCACCAACAAGCTACATGTGCCTCAAGTCACACACACACACTATTGTCCAGCTTATCATAAAGACATCTGAGAAAATATCACCATATCTTGCATCAAGCCACACACCATTAAATCTGTTGTAGAGAATTTTCCTTCATTCTCTTCCTGTCAAACCCTAAGAATCAAATTATACAATTAATTATCTCTACTGTCCATTTGATCTAATTCGATCTTGATCTCATCTGCAACCTATTTCACTGCCTACAAGATCAAATCTTCATATTTTGGTCACTGAGGCAGTTGGGCCAATTAACTCTCTACTCTGTGTCAGTTTCTAGTTCAAACCCTGTTTACACAAATTTATCCGTTGAGATCATTACTTGTGAATTCTAACTGTTGATCTTCACCTTTCGCACCATGATCATACAATTTCCATTCATTTTCACAACTTTAAGTCACAACCATTTGATAAATGGTCTTCAAATCTCCATCATCAATCTCCACTGTTAAACAATCACTGTTGGATCAATAGCTAAATAGTCAGTGCCATCGATCTAACATATCGCTCCATCAGGGGGAAATCTGTTTTAGTCTCACTGATGTCAACAACACCCCATGATATGGATTGTATGGACCCATATGCCAACTATCTTCCATGTTATCACCACATCATTCACAACATTGACGTGAAATGACATATTGAGAAATCGTTCATTGCCATCTGTCAACCATCATCACACTCGAGTCCCACACATTGCTGCCATTCACTGTGGATAGAATTCCACCAATCACAGTCACCACCTGATGTACTACCTTCATTTTCATCATGCTCAGACATCATTCACATTGTCGGTCTATCAAAGGGACACTAGATTACCTCCCACTGATGCAGCATTGTCACACCGATGCCACATTTTGTCCTTCCATTTATTCTCGCATGTCAACATTACCTTATCACTCCATCAATGTCCTGTTGATGCACCCCTATCACATCAGTGAAGCACATACACTTAGCCATCCCTCCATTGTTGGTACATGCTATAAGGTCCTGGCGATACCATTCAATCACACCGATGAGAGTGTCATCGAAATCTGAGGGGGACAACCTTCCACATTCTGCAAAAATCACTCTATCTCAATG
This sequence comes from Sequoia sempervirens, assembly GCA_007258455.2. Lineage (NCBI taxonomy): Eukaryota > Viridiplantae > Streptophyta > Pinopsida > Cupressales > Cupressaceae > Sequoia > Sequoia sempervirens. The sequence goes on along the minus strand of VDFB02058242.1, from coordinate 299,926,737 downwards.
ATGGGTTAGCCATCGTCAAATGATCCTCTTAACCAAATGTTGATTTTTCAACAAGGATGTAAAATCATCGAACTAGTGATTGCCATGTGTCACCATTTCATTCATCCACCATATGATTCTCATCCTTATGTTTTCAGTCCGTCACTAACATCATTACTTGCTTCCATCACCATATTAGAGAGACTAACTTCAAAGTCTTGCGACATCACATTGTCTATCTGATAAAGTTATCATCGTTGCATCAAAGGGACAACCTTGAGAGTCCTACCGATAATGGTAGATCACATCGATGAAAGCCCTTGATGACATCACCTGTGCACCTCATCATTATGTCACTACATCATAATCCACAATAGGAATGTGGATTACCATTTTCCCAATCATGCCATGCCATGTGCTAGCTTTTCCATCATTGTCAGCAACATCATTATAATTTGGTCCCACTACGAAATGCTACGTTCTCATCGCTATGTTGAGGGGACAAGATGTTAGGTCCCATCGATGACATTCACTCTCGTCGATGAAGCTTCCATAATCCACCTACCATCCTCGTGTCTACACCATCATGCCACATGACTGCATCACCTTCCATGTTAGCATCTTCGAATCACATACATCATCCCTCCATCACCGAGACATCTTGGCTAGTCTCACCGAAACCAACCTATCACTCTGATGAGTGTTCCATCACTAAGTCGTTAGAAATCTCAACTTTAGAACCTCTTGTTGGAGGTTATGAATTTTTGGAAACCCGCAACATGCCAACATACAACTATTTTTGTGCACCATCGAAACACCACCAATCCACTAGTGTCCCACCAATGACATGGTCATGAGGCTATCAAAGAGACACTAATGCAGGTTCCACTGAAAAAAACTCATCACATTGATGAAAACCTCAAACCTCGTAAATTGGTTGCCAACAAGTGAGGGGACAGTCATGGGATGAACATGATGGGATTAAGTCATTGCTTAAGCTCCCTGCAACCGAAAAACACAAGTCACCATCAAAATAGAACATTTTGAGGATGCCATGACTATAAATTCTTTAGGGTTTACCTATAAAACCTAGAATCACCTGAGAGCATACTTAAATCAGTTTTGAGCACATCCTTCACTTTCTCGACCTACACAATACCTTTCTAGAAAGCTCTCAAGAAACCCATTTGGAATCTAGTGCCTATTTAACATCAAACATCTAGAAGCAACTATTGTAGAGAGGTGACAAAATTTTTTAATCTATGCAACCTATTGAGTAAGTTTCTCTTCTGTACCAACAACCAATCCACATACTTCCAAGCCCAAATTCACTACATCTTTGAACGATCATTATGCCAACAATCTATTTTTCTTGATTTTCCCTTTTTGACATCAATGACATTATTATATGCTTCTACATAGGATCAACACATTTCTCCTCTGATCCCCTTTTGAGATCAATGACAACATATTTCAACATGCAATTGGTATTGTGGTGTTTTTTGTGCTTGGAACTGGGCCTATTGTGCTATAAGTCATTGTAAAATTTGGGATTGTGATGCAGGAATATAAGTTTGAGGGATTCCTTGATATTGATACAAAGGTTGGATACTTGATATGATGCCACTTTGTGTTGCGATGTTTGTGGCAAACCTTGATTTGGGACCAACTGAATTTGAGGGTTACCTTGATTACCTTGATTTTGAGTCAATGAATTTCCTTGATGTTGAGGCACTTGTTGTTTAACCATTTGGATTTGGGGATCAATTGGATGTTGTGATGATTGAACTTGCAATGTTGTGTTCATTTGTCTTTGGAGGTTGACTTGGGGTTTTTGGACACTAGGGACATTGGTTTGAATATTTTGGGTATTTGTTGTGATTGACGAATATGGTTGTGCATGAAATGTTGGTGCCATGTTTGTGTTGTGGATATGTGATGTAAGAGGAATTTTTCGATGTTGAGGGTGTTGTGGAATGGAGATGTTTTGGGGGATTCTTTTGTTTTGAGTACCCAAATTTGTGTTGTTCCCTAGACCTTGAGTGTTACCAAGTTGAGTTCCTTGTTGATTTGCAAGACTAGATGAATCCATCCTAGAAGTTAAAGGTTGGATTGGTACATGTGATGATGATGGTTGTGTGATGGATTGAACAAAATTTTGGACCAAGTGTTGTGTGCTAGATGTTTGAGAGATGGATACAACATTTAGCAAAGGTAAGTATATCATATGCGGTAAGTTCATTGGGATTATTTGTAAAATCCTCTATATGAACCATTTCTTTGGAAGTTTGAGTTGGTTGTGGTGGATTATGTGATGAAGTTGTGAAACCTCTAGGATTGAATTCTTGCATTGCAAGGTTTTGTTGGTTTGGGTCACTCATGGTGGGTAAAGTTTTGTTTTTCTCCATGTCTCTCTTGTATTTTGATCTTGTTGTTACCATAAAACTTGGATCAACTTTTAGAGTAGTATGATGGGATTTGTATTGTTGAAACTCTTGAGTTGATTCAAATTTTCCTAAAAGTGAACCTCTAAGGGATTTAGGAAAAATGGTGTTATGAATTATAAATGGATGAGGGATGTGGATGATAAGGAACACTAAATTTGGAAAAATCTAGGCTTGAGTTTTGATAAATGTTTGATAAAGATGATAATGAACTTGTAAATCCTAGAAGTAGACTTGTGACTTTAGGATAAATTTGTTAAAAAGGATGTATGCTAATCCAACTAGATGTGTGAAAAAGGGATGTGTTTCTAAACATGTAGCTAAACAAGATGATGTTTTGATGAAAAATTTGGTCTAAGAGATTTGTTTGTCCAAAATTTAAAGTTATTGGTGAGATGGTTTGATGTTTGGATGTCAATGTGTTGGTTGATGTTTGATCCTAATGTTTTATACCTAAGAGGAACTTGTGACAAGATCAAGGTGTTGAAAGAAATTAATTTTCCTTTGAGTATTTAAACCTAAGAGACCAATGATTGTTTGATGAAAGAACTTTGGTATGACGTTTGAAGGTGTGATATAGCCAATTTTTTTATTAAAAATAACTTTTAGTATGCATTTCCTTGTTTTCCTTTGTTGTTGCAACCAAACTATTTTGAAAATAAGACCAAGGTATACCTTCTTTGTGGTTCAATTCTTAAAATTTGATTAATGTGAAATTGTTTTTACCACATGGAGGTATTCATTATGTTTGAATATAAAATGTCTACAAGCAAGCAAATTTCTTTCCACAAAGCTCAAAATTTATGAAAATCAAGATGCTAAAATCATAGTCCCCTAAGTTGAATTTGAAATAATGAGTAGAGATATGAACCCAAATACGAGGAAGCCACTAAGATTTTATTTTACTAAAAGAAAGATATACTTAGGGTTATGCAGTAGTATAGTGTTCTTCAAATGTTCTCCATTATATTCAAAGGATTTAAAATTTTGTGACAATGTTGATTTTTTTTTTGTTTAAATGTCAAGCAATGTATTTACTAACTCAATAGGTGAGGGGGATATTTGGCAAGCCTTCTTCCATAAGACTTACTAGTTTAGCTTTAAAAAATTAGTCAATGACAACCTAGAGGAGCAAAGGTATGTTTCTTTGTAGTAGACTTACCTCACACCAAAAAGAGTGATGTAATATGAATTTATGGAGGGGTCAAATAGGACATACCAAGGTCATGTACCTCCTTGATAGTCTTGGATTTGTAAAAGAGAATGTCCTCTTAAGCTGTACACCTCAACCATAAATTGGATGTGGTAAGTAACTTTTGGGAATGGTGCTATTCTCATGCACTAATTTGAAGAATCATTTCAAAAATCTTGGAGATACAAAGGTTTTTAATGACACCGTGAACACCATAGGTATACTTTAGACAAGAGACACCAAAGTCTCTAGCTTCCCCTAAGAGACCCATTTTTTTGCATGAGAGTAGGCCTACAAGGTATAACGTCTATAGGTTTATGCTACTTAATTTCATTTTCACATACTTTATATAGCCCATCGATAAACATGCTTGAATGTAACCTTGAGTTATCCATTGTAGGATGTATCTCAAGGGAGGAGCTCTCTAATAAAAGGAAAATGAATGCTATTTCTCTTCACCCAAGATCACACAAAGCACAAGGGGAGAGGATATGTAGCAAGCCTTGGGTGACTCAAAAATATGTAAAATAAGAGTCTTTCTCTTCACCCAAGATCACACAAAGTGAAAAAGGAGTTGATACACACTAAGAGTTTACCAATCATAGCAAGCAAAGAATACAATGGTTCATTTTAGTGCACTAAAGATAAATGTTATGTTCATTTTAAGCACCAAAACTAAGTGTGAATTTGTATTGTTCAATTTTATAATCAAATAAAAGTGTGAGGATTTTTAGTTCAATTTTAATCCAACTTGAAATTGCAAGATAGATTGCTCATTGTTAAACCAAATTGAAGTGTGAATTTATTTTAAACCCAAAATTGAAGTGTTGTTTAATTAAAGTGTGAAATAAAAAATGCTCATAGGTCATCCTTTTCACAAGTATTTAGAAATACTTTGGAAATTTAAATGAGATAAGTGTTAATGAACAATTTTTGCTTCACTCCATGCTTCCATGCTCCAATTCAAACCTACAAATTGGTAGTACTAAAGCCAACAAACATAGATCAAAACTAATTAGGTTTATAAATCAATTGAAATTGAAAAATTGGATGAAATTTGAAATTTTACCTCTTTGGATTTCTTGCATGTACGTTGGTCTATTAGACAAGTGCTCTAGAGTTTTGTTGAAAAGTGCATTGGAGTTTAACAAGTGCACCACTCTGGTGAGCTGCAAGTGCGCTGACTTGCCAAAAACCATATAAGTCAAATGCATTGGAAAATAAGTACATCACTCTACTGAAATTTTTTTTGCACCAATGCATCAAGTGCATGCCAATGCAACAAGTACGCAACTCTAGCTTGAAACAAGCGTGTCGCCCTACCACAGAAACCTAAAAACACAAAATCCTCAAGAAAAATTAATCAAAATAAAGGGTTAGGTCCCACCTAGCATGGAAAATATGTGAACATGATTATGAATTAGATCAAATAAAATTTAAAGGAACAATTAATCAATCAATTGAACTAACTAAAAAATATTCCCAATGAAATTCTTGAAATGGACTAATTAGAATCCATTAAAACATGAAATAAACTCAAATTGATAAAGGAAAATAATTAGACATTTGCAAACTTGATCCCATTGGGGGATTGGTGGTAAAATTAATGCAGAATGATCAGCCCTTTCCCAATCTCATTGAAAAGAGGACTAAATGCTCTCAAGAATTGCTCTAAAATGACTATATTCTAATTGCTCTCAATTAATGTGGATGAATTACTCATGAACTGGAAACTATTTATAGGAATTCTAGATGAATCAATGGCTAGGATCAATTTAGTTAGAAATTGGAGGGATTAATGAAATTAGTCAATTAAATATTTAGAATATTATTTAATTGTGCAAGATGGAGGAATTTAAAGATTTAATTAAGCAATTAGCTCATTTAATAAAAAAGAGGAATTAATAACATTTAATTAAATAATCTAGATTATTTAATCAAATGAGCAGACTTAGAGAATTTAATTAAATAATACACATTATTTAATCAAATAGGATGAAAATTAGTATGAAAGAGGTGAATTGACCTAATAATATTGATTATTCAATTAATAGGAGAAAATAATAAATTCAATTAAATAATTAGGATTATTTAACTAAATAGTCAAAAAGGGTTGAATTAGGATAAAAATGGTATTAGTAATCGAATTCAGATGCATGATATATTCATCAGGATAATTTTAAGTGTCTACAGCCACAAGCGATTAGAGCAGTGATGATGGATTATGTTGTTTCTTTCTATTGATTTCTTCTTATGGTTTTAATGGGTAATGTAGCTACGATAACATGGGTTACAATTTATTTTTTGTTGCTACCAGTCATTACAATAATGTATGTTTCATGCAGTGGTAGTTTTAAATATTTTGTTTCCTTTGGGTTTCCCTGTTGCTTCCTTTCTTCCAATGCAGCTAATAACACATGTCACATGCATGGTCTAGTCTTTTTCTAGTTTCTTTGCTCTGTTTTGTATTGGTACTATCCTTTATATTTACTGATAAATAAAACAATTTGTATGTGAGCCTAGAAATATCATTCTTTGTTTATTCTCTATTTTGTTCCTCTTTTCTAAGTAAAGTATTTGCTTTTATTTCTACTGTTATCTTTCACCTCTTCTTTGCAGGAATTTAGCTTGTTTTAGATTCTACATTTGGTATCAGAGTAGGTATTTTCTTTTGGGTTAAATATTTAGTGGTTAGAATTTCACCAAAGGTTTATCATGTTGATTTCTAACTTCTTGCCCATTCCAGAATTTGATGGAAATGTGTATGATTATTGGTGCATAAAAGTGATGAGTTTTTTGATAGGAAAGGATTTGTGGGAGATTTTTGAATTAGGTTACTAGGAGCCAGCTGATTGGAATTCCCTAACAGCTAATGACAAAATAGCTAAAAAGGAAGCCAAGAAGAAGAATTCTCAAGCTTTGTTTCATATTCAAATGGCTCTTGATAAGAGCTTATTTCCAAGGATTGCGGGTGCAAAGACAACAAATTATTCCTAGAATATTTTAAAGCTTACCAAGGAAGTGATGAGGTAAAAGTAGTTAAGTTGCAAACTTTAAAAAGAGACTTTGAAAATGCAAGAATCTGAGAAAGTAAGTGATTATTGTGTGATAGTTAAAGATGTGGTCAACAAGATGGCCACACTTGGGGAAATTTTGAATAGTGAGGTTCTGATCAAAAAGGTATTGTGGACCCTCACCCCAAAGTGGAACCATGTTGCCATTATCATAGAAGAAAGCAAAGATTTGAAAACCTTTCAGTTTGATCATTTGGTTAGATGTATTATGTCTCATGAAGAGAGATTGAAAGATTCATTTGGAGAAAGTGATGCTGGTTGATTCCACAAAAGGATATAAAAGTCATGGAAAATCCTAACCTAGGAATTGGACATTCCAGTAGGTGACTAACATCTTCTTATGGTCATTCATTTACATTGTCAAACCAGGGAACACATACTTGAAATGGAGCGGCACTATATGTGCACTAAGAACTAGTTTCAATCACAATTTACCAGAAATAAATGCTTGGAAGGAATTCTACTTATGCTGCAGGAATATAATGTAAAGTCTTCTCAACTTAAGCATAACTTACTCAAAGCAGAAATCATGACAACTATTACTAAGAAACAAACTATGAACTGGCCTTATGCTGCAAGAACAAACATAGGGATGGATTCTCGATGCTGTAGGAACAATATAAGATTGAGTTTGCATTGAAACCTTCAAGAATGAAATCTAACTTATAATCAATAGAAAATAAATAACTAACTATAGATACTCACTAAGTGGGCCCCCTTAGCAAGCATCAACCAGTTTATGCAAGAATTGAACTCAAAACTTCATCATCTTTTATTCATAAACTTGGAATCATATACATTGATTGTTCTACTTGTAAGAAAACTAACACAAAACACCATTTCTCATTATAATACTAACTTTAACACACTCTGTTGCTCACTCACGCAGGAGGAACACTTATTTATATTAGAAAAGCAACTAACTACCTAACTCTAATAGAGAAATACGTGGACATAAATGCATCCTGAAACTGAGGAACAGACTTCTCATAAATGAAGGCATATCTGTTCAACACGATTCAGAGAGAATTTAGTATTCCACTCTTCCTAGATTAATGATCATTTAGATTTTCTCCCAACGACCCGCTCAAAGAGTCTTTTCTGGAACAACTTCCTCAATGTTGTGCTGGAAATGGACTTTACTGTAGGGCCGAGATCTACTGCGCTTTGACTCGTTCATGCTTCCTTCAACAACTTGCGATGCACATGGTGATAGAAGTGAAAGAAAGAACGTGTGGAAAATAACATGATACTCATTCATTAATCAAAAACTAAATTCATTTCATTATCCAAAAACCACATGCATTATATCAGTCATTCAGGAGGTTAAACAAGGCAATTAATACAGACACATAGAGATGTTAAGTTGTAGGAATATAGGAATGTGTTGCTACAGGATACTACCCGATTTTAGATAAAAGGCCTTTAATCAAAGAGTTAAAAAAGCCATCAACAATAAGAGTAAGGGTATTAAAAATACATCATAATATTCAAATTATGAGCATATTTTGAGCTCATCAGATGCTAAAGCCTTTTCATCCAAATTGCAAATCATAAAGAAAGAGGATGCTAGGAGCAACACCAAAAACAATGAAGGTCAAGGTAGAGGAAAAAATCAGAATCATGCAAAAGGAAATAGAGGTAGAGGTGGATCAAGAGGAAGAGGTGGTTCCAGAGGACAAGGTAGAGGTGGTTTTGATAAGAGAAATGTTCAATGCTACCATTGTAATAAGTATGGACACTTTGAAAGAGAATGCAGATTAAAAGAAGGTAAAAGTGTTAATTATGCTAAAGAAAGTGATGAAAATCCTCTAGATCATTTATTTTTATCTTACTCTAAAGGTGAAACTAGTATTAAAGAAGTTTGGTATCTAGATTCTGGATGCTCTAACCATATGACAGGGAATGAGAGCTTGTTTTCAACAAAGGATGAGAGTTTCAAGTCTAAGATTCAACTTGGTGATGAAAAATCTTTGGAGGTTGCTGCAAAAGGAGCTATGGAAATCCACACAAAAGAAGGTATAAAGAGTGTCAATGATATTTATTACACTCCACAGTTAAAAAATAATTTGTTAAGTGTTGGACAACTATGTGAGAAGAACTATAAAGTTGTTTTTGAGAATAAGAAATGTACAATTTATGATAAGTATCAAGGCAATATGGTTGTAACTTTTGTGCTTATGACAAAGAATAGAATGTTCCCTCTGAAATTTGGTGAACATAACAATAGCCTTGCCAATATGGCATATGAGGATATCAGTTGGTTATGGCATCTCAGGTATGGCCATTTAAATTTTCACATTTTGAAGATTCTTACATCAAATGCATTAGTGTCTGGTTTACCTAAGGTTGAAGAGCACAAGGAGGTTTGTGAAGGATGCACTAAAGGAAAGATCACAATGGAGAAATTTTTAAAAGCCAATGCATGGAGGGCCCATCATCCCCTTCAGCTTGTTCATTCTGATATTTGTGGTCCTATGCAAACAAAGAGTTTGGGTAATTCATCATATTTATCACTTTTATAGATGATTACTCACAAAAATGTTGGGTGTATGTTTTGAAGGCCAAAGATGAAGCCCTTGATACATTAAAGAGGTTTAAAGCACTTGTGGGAAATGAGAAAGGGTGCAAAATCAAATGTTTAAGGATTGGTCATGGAGGAGAATTCTATTCAAAAGCTTTCCAAGATTATTGTGAGGTGAATGGCATTAGGAGGCAGCTCACCACTGTATACACACCTCAACAGAATGGAGTAGTTGAAAGAAAAAACCAAACAGTGGTAGAAATGGCAAGGAGCATGTTACAAATAAAGGGATTAAGCAATTCTTTTTGGGGTGAAGCAGTTGCTACAAGAGTTTACATTCTCAATCAAAGTCCCACCAGTGCACTCGAGAAAGATGACTCCTTATGAAGCATGGTATGAGAAAAGGCCTAATATTAAACATTTTAGAGTTTTTGGTTGTTTGGCTTATGTCCATGTACCTAATCAGAATATAAAAAAGTTAGATGCAAAAAGTGAGTCATGTATTTTTGTTGGATATAGTGAGGAAAGTAAAATTTTATATTTTATAATCCTCTCACTAATAAGATTATTGTGTCAAGAGATGTGATTTTTGATGAAGGGGGAGTTTATGGTCATCAAAAAATCCATATGGAGAAGTCAAAATCTATTTTAAATGATATTATTATTGATGATATTGATCATAAGAAGCCCACTAATGTTTCTATTTCAAGTGCTACAAATCCATCAAGTATCCCTTCCTCTAGTTCAATTCCAATTGCAAGTCTAGCTTCAACTCCAAGTTCTAGAAGGAAGGTAAGAAGTTTGAGAGATATTTATCAAAGGAGTGCAAAGAAAGAACATGAAGAAAATACAATAGGTGAGATAGTTAATTTTTCTATACTTTGCAAGGTCGATTTTGAACCATCATGTTTTCAAGATGCAAGTACTAATGAGTTTTGGGTGCAAGAAATGAAATAAGAGATGGATTCCATTCACAGGAGTGACACTTGGAAGCTTACAAAGCTTCCACATGACAAGAAGAAGATTGGAACCAAATGGGTCTACAAGATTAAGTATAATAGTGATGGGAGTGTTGAAAGACACAAGGCAAGATTGGTTGCCAAAGGCTTCACCCAGAAGTATGGGATTGATTATGAAGAGACATTTGCACTAGTTGCAAGACAAGAGACCATCAGAATGTTGATTTCATTAGAAGCTCAAAAAGATTGGAGCATACATCATGTGGATGTGAAAAGTTCCTTCTTGAAGGGATACTAAGAAGAGGAAGTGTATGTGGAACAACCACAAGGTTTTGAAGTGGAAGGAAAAGAAGATCAAGTATACAAGTTGAAGAAGGCTTTGTATGGCCTCAAGCAAGCACCATGAGCATGGTATGCTAGGATTGATGCATATTTTCAAGAGAATGGCTTTAAAAGAAGTAAGAGTGAACCTACCCTTTACCACAAATAAGAAGGTAATGATATTCTTATTGTAAGTTTGTATGTTGATGATTTTTTGTATCTGGGTAGCAGTTCTAAGATGAAAGATGAGTTCAAAATTACTATGATGAAAGAATTTGAGATGAAAAATCTTGGTCTCATGAATTATTTTCTAGGAATGGAGGTTTATCAATGTAAGAATGAAATTTTCATTTTCCAAACCAAATATGCAAAAGATATGTTGAAGAAGTTTGACATGGTTGATTGTAAACCATACTCCACTCCAAGTGCTCATGGAGTTGTGTTGTGTAGAGATGATGGTGTTGAATTTGTTGATGAGACTACTTACAAAAGTATTGTTGGGAGTTTGATGTTTCTAACCCACACATGGCCTAATATTGCATATTTAGTTTCACTTGTTTCAAGGTACATGAAAAAACCATAAAAAATACACATGAAGGTAGCCAAGAGAATTTTGAGGTATGTGAAAGGCACTCTAGATTTTGGTATTCATTACTACACTTCTAAAAAGTTCAATATTGTTGGCTTTAGTGATTCAGATTGGGGAGGTAGTTTGGATGACTTAAAGTCTACATCTGGTAATTTATTTTCTTTAGGTTCTGGTTTAATTACTTGGAGTTCAAAGAAGCAAAGTATTCTTTCCCTCTCTTCCACAGAAGCAGAGTATGTTGCAGTCACTTCTGCAGGTACACAAGCTCTTTGGCTTAGAAAAGTTTTAGAAGAAATTGGAGAGAAGCAGAATCAACCTACAGTGATATTTTGTGACAATATGAGTGCCATCAAGCTAGCAAAGAATTTGGTTCATCACAATAGGACAAAGAATTTTGATCTAAAATATCATTTTATTCGTGATTTGGTATAGAAGAAGGAAGTTGAATTGAAATATATCAACACTCAAGATTAGCTAGCAAATATCTTCACCAAGGAAATTGCAAAAGACCAGTTTTTGACACTCAGAGATCAGAATGTGAGCCCTCTCAGCATCAAGGGGGAGTATGCTGAGTAATTATGTTGCGATAGCATGCATTACAATTTATTTTTATCTATTTCTAGTCATCAGAAAATACATGTTTCATGCAATGACAATTTTAAATATTTTGTTTTTTTGGGTTTCCCTGTTGTCGCCTTTCTTCCAATGCAACTAATAACACATGTCAGATGCATGCTCTAGTAGTTTTTTAGTTTCTTTGCTCTGTTTTGTATTGGGTCTGTCCTTTATATTTACTAATAAATAAAATAGTTTGTGTGTGAGCTTGAAAATATCTTTCTCTATTTTTTCTCTATTTTGCTCCTCTTTTTTGAGTAAAGTATTTGTTTTTATTTATGTTGTTATCTTTCACCTCTTCTTTGCAGGAATTTGGCTTGTTTTAGATTCTATAGGTTTGTCTTGGTAACATGACTAGGGAAACTAAGGTCCTTGTGTGTGATTGGGATTCTATCTAGCATAACCAAAAAATATTATGCAAGTTAAAGGTTAGCTAATGCTTCCATGCAACAAGATTAAATTGCTCTATGGTTATTTCCTCACATATTCCAACAAGGTTCTATTTTTTCTAATCTAAATCAAGACACTCCTTGTCTGACATCTCTTAATCTTTAATAAATGGATACTAAATGTCACCAAGGTTTGTCTCAACTTGGTGTACACCATCCACTTGCCCATATATCAAAATATTTTAAGCAAATAGAAGCAAAAGCTACCTTCATAATTCATGATTGGGTAAGCATACATCTGCTTGTTCCATAAGACAAAAATGCTCTATGATGATAAAACATGCATTGATAAAAGCTCAAGTATTATCAATCATTACATAAATCTTAATTAGGATGAACTATCTATCTAAATGGTTCTTTACTCCTTACTAACTATTTCTTCATACTAACATTTCTTCTAATGGTCCTGCGGTCATCTTAGTGGCATGCTATGCCACAAAAAAGAAAATATACGGGTTGCACCATCCTGTATACACACTCATGTTAGTACATCATATCTCATATTCATGTAGGTCATACATATTGCATAAAGAAGTACAAAAAGATAGATAAAATTGCATCACAAATTAGAATCATCATCCATATAATATCATCACATATGGCATATACACATCATAAACATATAATGTCATCATGCATTAGATCATATAACCATCATAAATCACATCATAGGCCATAAGAATTAAATATCCATACATCATGTCATACATATAAGCATAAATTAATATCATGTACATCCATCCATACATAAGCAAAAACATAACATCATAATGCATCCATAAGCATCTATCATATAAGAAACATGCATAACACATAACACATGATATAATTACCTCCAAAACATGATGTATCTCATATATATATATATATATATATATATATATATATATATATCCAAAAAATGTGTCATAGTACAACACCATGATACTATCAAAAACGTGGAGCTCGCAAGCTTGATAAAAATTATACATGTCTATATACAAACATGCCTAGCCTATGCTACCCCTATCACTTGATGGAGGCCTATCCTCTCTATAGCCTAACCTTGAGATAGCCCTCTACTACTCTATGATCTCCTGGAATGAGACCTATTTTGGCTCTATGTGAAACTAAGCACCCTCTCCACTATTAGCACTACCCTCTCATATAGATCCTGTAATACTGCTCAACCCTACTAGCCCAATGAAGTGTTTGAAGTAAGTTTGCAATACCTTTATTTACTATATCAATGAAATCAATGGATCACTATTTTATCCTCTACACTTTGGTCATCGCCATATCTCACTCAACGATAAGTTTAGCAACCTACCCGTACATCCCTTGAATTTGTATAGTCAAAGCCTACAAATGTGCCTATAATGCTGCCACCTAAGGGTCTTGGGCCCTCTCCTCTATGTCATCCTCCATAATATCATGGAGGCTCTCTCTATTCAACACATCCTCCAATTCCTCCTTAGTGGTTGCCTCTCAAGCAATCTCATCTACATCCACCTCCCTACCAACCTCCTCCACATCAACATCTATGTTGATTTCCACATAAACCTTCATATACTCTGCTCTCTGCACCTCCTCTTGATGAGGAGCAAAATATACTTGTATCTATGTAGCTCAAACTATATCCTTCTAGCCAAGAATATCATCTGTATGTTGCTCCCTCTCGTATCTGAAGATCTACGGTGGAAGCTCACCTCTATCTCTCCTCCCCCTATATCCCCTCCCTCTATCACCCCTTCCCCAATCTCCTTTTTCACCATCCCTTAGCCATTATCTCCACCTCTGCCACCACCCCTCCATCATCTCCACCATGTTGACCACCTCAACCTCCATCATCACCTCTCCCCCATCTTCTTCCCTCCAATCTTCCATGAAGATCTCTACCAAGCTTCTCTATTGGAGCTGGCTAATCAAGATCTATATATGGAGTGGTCCAATGTTAGTCCCACCATGTGTCATACTCTAGGGTGGTACCTACATCTATTACTTCTGCAAGGTCACCTCACTCAACTAGTTGTAACGTGTCTATCTCATGCACTACCACCTAGTAATTCATCATGGGTCCCCATAGAGGAATCTCTCATAAAGACCATGCAAACTTTGCAACTCCAATGGGAACACCGTATTGCTCCCTGAATAGTACAATCCCCTACTTTTATAGCTATTGCTCTATAATGTGCTACATCTAAACTACCCAACCAACCAAGTACTGAGCCTACGGACAATATGGTAGATGCTCACCATTGTCCTCCAAGGGTGGACACTAACAGTATGGCCTCCATGTAAAGGAATCAAGAAATTCAATCACATGATGCCAATAACTGACATCTCCAACATAAATATGTATGACTATGACTTCATACAAATAAAAATATGGTAGTCCTACTAGAAAATCACTCTCTACTGGTGGTTTGACAATCACAATATTCTCCCATGCCTAGACCATGAGAGGAGTGGTACCACAAATAATTGAATGAGCCTCTCAGTATGCTACATCATGCAGCTTGAAGTATAACATGGTAAGCATGCACAATCCCCAAGCATATATGGTGTCACTCTCTATTATGCCTACAATCATCTCTCCCCATCTAATAGGGAATCCATGTAGCTGATGATCAAGAATGGCAACACATCCAATAACGCTACAAATGATAACTATTAGCCACTCATATCTATCTACCAATGTATTCTAACAAATCTTATAATCCTCTACACCAGGAAGAGCTAAAACATCTCTGAATGATAGTAATTCCACGACATGGATCATAAATAACACGCTCCCCATGGATGGGAAGCCAAATAATATGCTAGATGTCCTCTAATGTAATAGTAGTCTCTCTAGTGGGTAAGTGGAATGAACTAGTCTCAGACTACCATCTCTCCGCCAAAGCAATCATAAGACCTTGCTTAGCTCAAATCAGAGGCATAACTGTGACATGGTACAATCCCATAGCATGAAAAACATCTCTCTCCTGATCATTTAGATGATATCTCAATTTGAATAATGGATGGTTCTCTTAGGTGTAAATGAGGAAAAATCTCAAGTGTGATCACAAGAAAATCACATTACGTCAATTGGAAAGCCTAAATGAACCTATTGGACCTTTTATGCAGAGGAATTTTTATCAAAAATTGACTCAATTTTGCTAACAATCAGATACATTACACTGTCATATAAATGCAACTTACCTAGGTGGCTTACATGCAATTGTGAATAGGCTAAGGCAATTGCAGTGCATTGTCATTCATATATAGTGCACAAATACAAATGTGGCTTTCTAAGACACACATGCAGTGCACTACCATAGTTGTGGTACACGAGGCACTTATGAACAACCTAATCAATTGTGAATCTATTTTGCACTTGGATCACACCACAACGAATGTGCCGAAAATGACATCACATGTGGTGAACAAGAAAAAAATGTGGCACTGCACAAGATGCACCACATCTGTTTGGCCTTCTTTGACCCCTAAAATTACCGAAAAATTGGCAAAATTATGGAGAAAGGAATTTCCACATATCATATTTCCCTATCCCACATCAATGACATAAGTATTTTAGTTTTTCCATCTCCACCTAAAACTTGGTAGAGTATATTTAGTTCTTGATGAAGTTATCTTCAAACATATCAATGTTTAAGGGTTTTGTCCCATTTTCAAGAATCCTAAAAAATCTCTTATCAAACCCTTTCAATCTATGCCTTTGGTAACCATAAGACCATGTAGCTAGGTTTGTCTTGTTGCTACTTTTTTTTGAAGAGATCAAAGTATATGACTTTTTTGGTAGCCAATTTTAGACCAAAAACTTTAGAGATAGAGGCCTTGTCAATTATCACTAACACTCCCCCGTTTGTAGCCCTGATGTATCTAACATTTTCATTCTAAATTTGGCTATTTTTCCTATAAATTCCACATTCATAAAGATTTTGGGGACAATTAATTTCCCTCGGTAATGTATCCATACATTGGAGATAGAGACCCTATAAGCTCTTTTGTTATACTAGTGTGTAAAGAGACTTTATCTAGTTATAGGGAGCTCTACATCCATACATTCTCTACTATTATTAGTAGGCCACTTGCAACACCAAGCCCATTGGCATGAATAGATTTTATACTATATCTAGGGCTTTATACAATTAAATCTTCATAAAAAGGTCTTTTAGATTAATATGGTTGGCTTTTAGTTTGGATCATGCCTACAATTTAGTTCTGACCTAGGGTTTTTGTATGAAATTCTATGGTTTAAATTCTTTTCAGGTAATTCACTAAGTTCATAGATTCAATTATAAATCATAGATACTAGAAGCTTTATGAATTCATGAACAAAGGACCCAAGAGTACAACTTTTTTTTTCCACTTTTGAAACTCTAGCTCATCTCAAAAGTCTTATAATTTTGAAAATTGGCTCTCTAGTTTTGATGTAATGTATAATTATTTTGTTTCTTGATCAAATTGTAATGCTTATAGAATAAATATTTGTAAATATTGGGTAGCATTTAGTCACTTCCTTCATTACTCTTCGTTTGTGTGAGATAGGTGTATTCAACTACCCATTTCTCAAGTTTGAATGTGAGTTGTCAATCTCTAAATATAGAACAAGATTCTATGATCAAGATTGATTTGTCTAGATTTGAATATTTATGACATGCTTTGAAAAATCTCAGTCAATAAAATAATTCTATGTTAGATCATTTTACACATTATCTAAGTGGGTCCACTAAGGAGAGTGCCTTCAAGAAGGCATATGACGTTAGCTAGAAGTCCATGTGGCAGACTTCTACAATTTTGTGGCTTGAAATGGGACATGCCTTGAACAACTTGTGGACTCACAAAGTTCATTTAAAATCATGCCATGTGTTTCCCTTCCAAAAGCTACTAGGTGTCACCCAAACCCATGGGATCATACCAAAAGCTACTAAGTGTCACCCATTCTATAGATCCACACTCAAGAATTAAACCTTCTCTAAGGCACCTGCGAACTTATGTAACTATGTGAAGAAAATTCTAGATATCATAGGGCACTGAGAATTGGGTAAACAAGTCAACGAATGATTAGAACAAAAGTGCATGTGCTAGGGTATTTAGGGTTTTTATACTATAATACATAGAAAGATGTTTTTTTTTTAAACTCTATCAAGAGTGACAATATTTTGTAACTTTTGAACACAATTAGGGGCAAAGAGCCAACAAAATGGAAAATGTACTACCAAGGAGATCATTGTTTAAAGGAAAATTGATAAGAATATGGGATGTGAATCCAAAAAGAAAGAAAAACCTAAATGGAAAGAATAATTTTTAGGTAAGCCTTATGCTTCTATTGTAGTACCTTCTAAAATGATGTAATAAATACTGTAATACAAGGTAACTTGATTGTCTACTAGAATGATAGTCCTTGCCCTAGAGTTTCTAAGAAAGGTATTAGGGGAAAATGTCATGGACCTAAATACCAAAAATTCATAAATAATATTGTAAAATAAATAGATAGAAGAGAGGTTTTTTTTTCAACAAATCTATTTAGCTATAATTAATATGAGTTAGAATACCATGTATGATTCCCCATCTACTTCACCTACTAAAGAGGAGGAGAATCCATTCTAGTGTAGAGGTGGTCCCGATAACTTATAAAATAAAGAGTATGAGGAATATGAGGATCTTGAATAAAACAACCCAAACTACAAGGAGATCCTAGAAATTAGGAGGAACTTGTCCAAGATAATTATTTTAAGAGTTGTGTTAGCCAAAATATAAATTAAGAAGATTAGAGATGATATAAGGAAAATAATTAAAATCCTAAGCAATATTAACTAGCAAGGAAATAAGATAGTAAGAGACCATAGTCATGGAAGAATGAACCATGGAGAAATAAGAGATAGAAAAATATAGGCCCTAAATGGCCATCTTAAAACTTGAAAAGATATAGAAAACTCAAAATTATTGGGATAACTAGATATCCAAAATGTAATGCCCCTACTAGACAAAACCTAATATATCAACTAAAGCCTAGTGGATGTTCCTCCATCATGCTAGTATGTGTGTATCTAAACCAAATGGTGGGGAAAACAACCACATGTTCATGAGGAGGGCAGCCTATCCTAGACTCTAATGGGAAAAAAACCACACTTTTAACATTGATGAGTACCATTCACCATTATTTTAGGATTTTTGTGTAGTGGTTTCCTTGCTTGGTATTAAAGTTGAGGTCTCAAGGTTGGTCATTATGGAGTGTGATAGGAATGTAATGTCTATACTAGAAAAAAACCTAGTATGTTAGCTAAACCTCAATAGAAATTTCTCTGTCATAGTGGTTAGCGTGTACCTAAAATAAATATTGTGGCCAACAACCATGTATCCATGAGAGGGATAGCCTATGATGGCACTGTGGTGGGATGAGAACCCCACTCTTAATGTTGGTCCATACACCACTAGTCTAATATTTTGGCATAGTGGTTTCCTAGCTTTGTATCAAAGTTGAGATCTCAAGGTCAACCCTACAGAACATGGTGGGCATGTAATTTCATTACTATACGAAAACCTAATATGCTAGAAAAATACTACTAGAAATTCCTCCATTGTGCTAGTGGGTGTGTAGTTGAACCAAATTATGAGGCCAACAATCATTTTTCCATGAGGGGGTTATCCTACATTGACACTTTAGTGGGACTAAAACCCTTCTTAACACTAGTGGGTTCCATTTCCCACTAGTCTAGTATTTTGGTGCAATGTTTTCCTTGCTCAGTATTAGAGTTGAGGTCTTGAGGTCAGGCCTTGTGGAGCATGGTGGGTTTGTAATATCCCTACTAGATGGAAACATAGTATGTTGGCTAAACCATGATGATCATTCCTCCATTTTGCTAGCAAGGACATACTTGAACTAGATGGTGGGGCCAATAGCTACATGTCCACTAGGGGTTAGCCTATGTTGGCACTCTAGTGGGATGAAAACCTCACTATTAACATCAATGGGTTTCATTCACCACTATTCCAGGATTTTGGTGTAGTTGTTTACTTCATTGGTATCAAAGATGAAGTATCAAGGTCAAGCCATACAAAGCATCGTTGGTAATGTAATTCCCCTACTGGATGAAAGCCTAGTATGTTGGCTAAACCTTAATAGATGTTCCTTGGTCATGCTAGTAGGCATGTACCCAAACCAAATGGTGGGGCCGATAGCCACATGTCCACGAGGGGGATGAACTTTATTGGAAATTGGGTGGGATGGAAATCCCATTCTTAATGTTGGTGAGTTCCATTCACCACTACGCAAAAAACATGAATTAAAGGTGAATGACACCCACCAACATTAATAATGGGGTTTCTTCCAGTAAATTTTTTAAAAAGTCACCCCCTCCTAGAAACATGGTTTTTTATCCCACCATCTAGTTCAAGTGCACACCCTCTAGCATGAGGGACGAGCATCCATCATGGTTTAGCCAACATACTAGGTTTTCATCTAATAGGGACATTACATAAATCAAGTATGTATAGAATTTAGGTCAAAAATCATGCAAAACCAAGGGAATAATACTATCTTTGGGAATATCACCATAGATCCTTCAAAAACCTAATAGATGATTATGATATTGAGGAGGAGGATGTACTAATGATTTTTTTTATTAAATCCTTGGTAATATAGCTAGAGAATGGTATAAAAGTATACCTAGAATACTAGTACATACAATATGAGAAAAAATTTAAAGAATTTTTTGAGAATACTACGAGGAAAAAAAATGACCTTAGATCCATCATAATTGAATTTAAAAATATTTATTAAGGACCAAATGAATTAGTGTCAGATTATGATACAAGGTCTTCCAAACTCATGTCGAATATTGCATCTTAAATGATACAAAATGAATCCATGTGTTTGGTCTTATATTATAGTGCATATGATTCTAAGATGTTTTACTTATTTCAAGAGATAAAGAATGCCACATATAAAGAGAGGAACATAATATTTCTTCCAACATTGAAAGTAATCAAAGAGATTAAGGAAAGATAAATAAAATGAGTTATGTAAGAATATTATCCAATAATAATTCCCAAATTAGTAGTCTCTTCTTGTTGAGGATAAAATGGATCAAGTAATGCATAACTTGAAGTAATTCAGCTACAAGATAGCTAAGAATGAGAAGGTGTACAAAATGAACAATATAATCAAGGAAAAAATGGAAGAATGCGTAGGTATCCAACTAGCCATATAATAACACTTGGCACAATGGAAGACCTATTGTAACATACCCTAAGGTAAAAAACAAAAATGACACCAAATTGAATAACTAAATTAGGTGTAAAAAATATAGATGATACCCCCTATGCATGTCTTTTTAAATTCCACCCTCACAATTATAATGTGTTATATCTTTGTTAATTATAAAACCTAATAAATATTGTGATAAGTGTAGTAATTATAGCCACATTTTAAATTTATACCATAATCACCAAGATATTAAAATATTGTCCTCACATTTTTGTTGATGTAGAGATGAATAATATTCTACTAAATAAATAAGGTGGTCATGAATACAACATAGAATACAAGAGACATGCAAAAATAAGTTACCATTAGAAAATACATTCTGATGAAGAGATTAGGGCTCTAACTATAACATCAATTTCTTAATTTAGGAGTGAATAAAATTTACTAAGAAAAAAGAATTGTAAATGAAGTATTATGTTAGGAAATTCTAAGGGAATTTTTATCAAAGAAAAATAAGCAATAAAGTACTTAGCCCTCTATAATAACTAATACTAAATATAAGGAAGATGTCATAAAACAAGATCAAAATTCTAGTGTCCTAGATTTTAAGAAAGGAGATTTGAATGGAAAAAGGATCCAATCCACCAAAACTTCTACAACCAATGAGAAGGAAAAGGTAAAACAAGGTATTGTTAATCATGCACCTCTTTCTTCTACTATTACTATTCTTTATAACACACCATTTCCTAATTATATCCCTTTGGATATGAAACATGTATCAAGCCAACTAAAGCTTTTGTTCCTCTAATGAAAATTATGATAATAACACAGAATAAGGATATATATTTTCCTCTGCGATACCCTTATATGTCAATTTGATAACATCAAAAATCACATTGAACAAAATAGGAAAGAAGAATAAGTGAGCAAGGAAAATAATAGAGAAAAAATATGAAAACACCTAACATATATCTAGGAACTACATTGAAAATTTTCCATCTTAAGTGAATCCCATTTATGTCATATTGTCCATTAATAATAGGCTTGTGAGAATTTGCATGATATATTTGGAGCATGCACAAATTTTATGCCTCTACAAGTTATAAATTAATTAGGTCTTCAAGTCACTAGGTCATTTAATAAGTGTTTTCCTATGGACTCCAAAGATTCCCCTATTGTTAGATTCAAGAAGGATCTTGATTTTAGATTAGTTACATAGCCAAAGAAAGGATATAAAATGAATGTGATAGTGGTAGACATACCACAAAAAGATGGTATTATCTTGTCAAGAAGGTAATCAATTTATATTATAGGGAATATCTAGATGGATTATTCCCATGCCATGATACCAATTAATATAATGCTTAACTTTAGGTTTAGTAAGTGTTTGTGTGCTTTAGTTTGAGAAAATAACACTTAAATTTGGGTTTAGTGAAGATTGGCGTGCTTTAGTTGGGGATTGTATTTCTTCAATAATATTTTCAATTCTTGTAAATGATTCTCTTGTGGATTTTTTTCAGTCCTATAGGGGTGTGATACAGAGGGATCCATTATCTCCACTTCTTTTCTGATTGTTAGATGAAGCTCTTAGTAGGAGTATAAAAGCTAATGTTTTGAAAGGCCCTTGTTCTAGTATCAAAATGACTGAGAATGTGGATAATATTTATCATTGTTTATTTGAAAGGGTAAAAGCACAAAGTTGTGTCACACTTTCAACCAACTTATCAACAAAACTTAATTTAATTATTTCTAA
This sequence comes from Sequoia sempervirens, assembly GCA_007258455.2. Classification (NCBI taxonomy): domain Eukaryota; kingdom Viridiplantae; phylum Streptophyta; class Pinopsida; order Cupressales; family Cupressaceae; genus Sequoia; species Sequoia sempervirens. Next base: position 299,904,644 of record VDFB02058242.1, on the reverse strand, counting down.
CTAAAAAACAATTTCAGTCAAACATATGATCTAGTAAGATTCATTCTAGCTAAGTTAGATACTTCCACAACTTTCTCAGCTACAATTGTTGGCTAAAAATATATGGAATGCCACTTTGATTCCAATTTACCAAAAAACTGAAATTATTTGAAAAACTTGAAGTTTCAATAACTCCTACTAATGTAAATAACATTTTTGTAAAAATATAAAAATACCCTTTTGTAGATCCATAAGTGTAGTTTTCAAAAATATATTTATTTTAATAGTTTAATTATTATTTATATTTTATTTTATATTTTAACTAAAATTAGGTTATCAATACAAAATATTAGGTTGATTACCATGCCAAGGAAAAATACTAAAACTTATTATAAAAACATTGAAAAAAATATGATGCACTAGATAAAAGAATCTATTTCAAGATGGTATAATTTTTTTTCCATTTTAGATAAATATTTAATATGAAAGTTGGCGTCCAATGGAAAAACCTATTTTTTGATTCATACACATTTTAAAATTTATTTAAGAACATATATTTATCAAAATTGAAAAAAAATATATCCATTGCACACTAAAGTTTCAAGTTATAAATACACACAAAAAAATTCAAAGTAAAAAAAAAAATTTACCATAAAAATTTTGACATCTCATGCAACTTTATTTTTCAGCATTTTATCAACAATTAAATTATAATGTTAATTTATTAAAAACTAGTTTAAAATAATTTTTTTATTTTTTTTAAAATACAAACATAAAATATATTAAAAAATACATATTTTACTAGTTTACATCTTTTCAAAATTTAAAACATATACGCCACTTTTTAGTGATTTAAGTTTAAAAGTCGGATCAGTGTTGGTCGTTTCCTTTATAAAGTGTGACACAACTTTGTACTTTTATCCAAAAATGATACATTAATTTTAGTTTGTCAAATTTCTAGAAAGATTAAATTATTAAGAAGAACCCTCTCAAATTACTACTCTATTTCTAGCCAAGAAATAAATCATAAAATATTTTAAAAATCCTTCCTTAACACTTCTCCCCTTATCATGGGTATAATTTATAGGATTTCAAAATTGAAAAAGGATTCCCTTCCAGTTATTTGGGGGTATCATTTTTCTTGGACGTACTAAAGAGATTTTCTAGGAAAAAATTCATAAACTTGTTCTAGTCAAATTTGGAAAATTGGAAGTCTAAGTGGCTCTCTTTTTTGGGTAGAGTCCTATTAATTAATATTTTCATCTATATTGTATGTACATGTATTTTCAAGTCCTTCCTTTGGAATGGGAAAATGGAGAAAGTGAAACTTTTGTTTCTTTCTCATGAGATTGTTTGCAAGAAAAAATGTGGGGGGCTGTTTTAAGAATTATTTCTAATCAAAATATTTACTTTCAAGAAAAATTGGCTTGGAAATTTTCCTCTTCCCTATCTAGTAAGTGGTGTTTAGTTTTGAAAATTAGATATTTGGATACTTCAAATAGAAACAAGATTTTAAGAATTGCAAATCCCCCCTCTAGATCTACAATGTGGAACATCATAATTAATTTTAGGTCTATTATCACTTCTAATCTATCCTAGATAGTCAATAATAGAAATTTGGCTAATTTTTGGTTTGATTCATGGAATGTGTATGAAATTCTTGACAGTAGAGTTGATCCGAATGAAGAAAGAATGCATCTTCTGTTTCTTTTTGGTAGTAAGGTGGAAGCTTATTGGGAGGCTTCCCCCTATCAACTTTCTCCTGAGGTTGTTTGGAAGGAACTATAACATGTGATTTCCCCACTCTTCAGAAGGTAATTTTGAAGGATATTTTAGACTCCAAAAAGTTGGTTCTTTATAATAAGAAAGATGAGTTGACATGGATGGATACTTCCTTTGGTGTTTATTCAGTTAAATTGGGTTATCTTTCTTCCATCTAAAATTTTGAATAAATTTCCTTGGTTGTTGAAGTTCTATTGGTACAAATCTTGTCTTCTTGGGGTTGGTTCCTTCTCTTAGTTGGTTGTTCAAAATAGGGTATTAATCAAAATGAGGCTTTTGAAATTTTGTATTTTTGTAAATGTGTAACATGCCCATTGTTCTACACAATAATTTTTCCTAAGTTTAACCTCAGGTAAATAGATCATGCATCCTAGTCTAAAAGAGCAATATTTTTTATCCTTTTCAAATCTATAAAGATATCATACACATTTGAAATAAATATTCTTTCCAAATTTTTATTGCATTAATAACAAAGTATTACAACTTTTCAAAGAAAATATTACATAGAATATGATAACATGATATCATTTCTCTTTACATATTCCATCACAATGGATATAATTACACTAACATGGCTCCACAAAGCTTACTGGAACTAGAAACAAATAGTCCTAGAAATATCCATCCAAATCTTGGTCGCCTACTAATGATGAGAAACATCACTCAAGTACTTTTTTGCCAGCCTTGGACTAATTGTGGTCCCCACACATCTATCAAATAGATAGATGGCATTACCCTTTGATAAAGAGATTGGTTTGGTAACATCATAATAAATATTGACATTTTCTAAGCTTGGTGTTGTGCCCTACATACCTAGATTCTATCACACAGTGGCTACAACCCATACATATATGACATACCTCAACCTAGAATGTAATATAATTCACCCACCTTCCTAGCTTGATTTATATTGACCATTCATAATCTATTCATAGGTTCTCCCCTTCATTAGATTATCCTAACCCCATGAAAAATGTATTACCTATATATTTAACTAAATCACCTATGAAGTAACCTAAGTAACTCTATCAATCATCTAGTTTATCCACTAGCTACATAAGCTATATCCCTTATGTAGTATTTAATAACCACTAAGACCATCCATTCCTTAATATATAATATGCACAAACACATCAAGAAAGATAGATCTTTATATAAAATACATTAAAATCCCTTTCACTTCTATAAAGAAACAAATAACCTTTCCCTAATAAACAATGGGACTATCTTCCCAAACAAATCAAACAAAGACACAAAATCCTTTTCAAAAACATTAAAAAGTATAAGAGAGTATGAATCAGTGTGCTTATTTTTGTAATACTCCTATGATAGGGCGAATTTAGGTGCTAGAAAATGAGTAGCAAACAAAGAGAATGCAAATAACACTAAAAACAACCTACACCTCAAGATTAGCCTAGTTGGATTCAATACAAAATAAAGATGACAAATGGAACCTTTTACCTTGTCTTGAATCGATCCTTTGGTTGGCCCTTCGATCTTTGGTGTTGTATGCTCCTTAGATGGCACAAGATGCAAGCTAGATGATGATATGAGGATGGATGAAAGTGGATGCAAGTGTGAAAAATGTCTAAGTATGGCTGCTAGTAAAAGTTTGCAATAGTTTTTCTACAATGAATGATGTCTCCTAAAATGAGAGAAAAGAGGGGGTATTTATAGAGAATTTGGAATTCTCTAGGGAAATGGACAGTCAAGATTGAGCCACCAAGATCAAGATGTAGGGCTATGGTGAGTTGAGAACTCACAAGCCCTCACATCTTGACATGTGGCATGTGAAGTGGCTTATAAGAGGTGATGTGTACATGAGGTGGAAGGATAATACATGACATGGAGGTGGTACATATTACCTTGGGATTGGACAAGATCTCCTCATAAAGGAGGTACTTGTCCCCATGTGGGTGAGAGGACATGTGGGGAATTAAAAATTTCTCAAATATTCTCATGGGGATGAAAGAAGGAATTTAAAATTCCTTTAAATGCATTGGGGCATTAAATGTGAATTAAAAATTCACATGGGGAATGGAGTGCCTTGTTCAAAAAGAGAAATTTTTTATTGAAGTTGAATAAGGACACATTTCATAAATGATATGGGTATTATAAATGACCTTATTAGGTGATTAAGGTTGTGAAAGTACTTGATTAGAATAATTAATGACACATTAGAGGCAAGTGGGAAATTATGGAGGATGGGACCCTAATGATGATTAGGCGTGTGCACATCTTAATCATAAATTAATTATGACTAAGAAAGATGGTTAGATTGCTAAGAGGGATTAGAGGCCAACTTGCAAAATTTGGAGGATGTGACACATCCTAATCAAGGATTAGGCATGTGCACATCCCTGATGACGAGATTAGAAGATGGATTAGGAGTAGATAAAAATGATGGAGGATGTGACATATGAGGAATTAAATAAATGCCATTTATTTAATTCATTTGATGAAAAGGGGAAGGTATTTAATTATTTAACTAGATACCTTAGGGATTAGAAGAACTTTAGAGGATATTAATTAAATAATAGTGATATTACTTAATTAATGTGCATAAGGGGATGTTTAGATGAAAGGGGATAAATTTGGATAAATTAAGTGTCCAAATTTAGGTGTCTACAGCTCCAATTGATCATTTCAAGTTCCCAACACAACCTTTAAGACTCAGTCAATAACTCCCAATTAGCTTTCATCCACTTCACCCAAGAATTCCTCTCAAAAACATCTCCCAATTCTCTCAAAATAGCTTACTCACAACTTAGAAAACCAGAATACAATAACTCAAAAAACTCATAACAAGTTTGCAACAATATGATGCATCCAAATGAGGTAGATAACTCCTCTAATTATACACAAAATCAACAACTAAAGGCTAGAAATAGGGCATGAGAATTGACACTTCTCAACTCAAATGATTTGAATCAACAACGTAAACAAAAGGTTACAACTAAATTTATTGCAAAGCAAACACATATGTAGCCAAAAAGAATGAGTCGCACTTCTCAAAGAACAAAAAAAAGATAAACAGAGATGTAAGGTATCTGCCTCCTATAGGTTGAATTACTTGGCATGTCTGAGTGCTTGACTAAATTTGCATTCTACAAATGTGTAATCTCCCCTTCTTTCTCTTAAGCACTGTAGTGATTCAATTAGCCTATTCTAGAGTTCCCGTAGGCTAGTTCATGTGGTTAGGCAACTCAGTGGCTAGCATTGGAGTTTAGTGTTAGGGTTTCCAGATGGGTTTCTATTTATAGTAGTGGCTAGTTTGTGATGTTGTTATCTTCAGTGGCTTTCAGTTTTGCTTAGTTTTGGCATTTGGTATATACTTTTTTTAGTAGTGCTATTTATAATAAGTCATTTTTTGGGGGAGTTGGTCTTAGGCCTCTATGTACACAAAAATATTATTTTTGATTTGATTTTTGGAGAGCATAAGGTTGCATCATTTAATCATTGTTTAATTCAATAACTTAAGTTATTTTATAAACTTAAGTTGAGGGGGTGAGTGGTCATTCGAAAAGTACCATGGCCTAGGCATGCAACTTAAAGTTGTTTCAAAAGGTTTATTTATTATTTTATTCGATCCCTGAGAGGGACACCTAGAGAAAAGAAGATAATCTAAAATGTTTATTTTTCAAAGGCTAAGAAGGGAATGGGTTTTTTAGAAGGAAATTAAGAAGCCTTTGGACTCCATTCACCCTCGCTTCTTTATATTTTCATTTTGGCTCTCATTTTCATATCTAGACTTTGGCAACATAACGGAATTTTGTTGGATTGTTTCTAGAGTTCTTGGGCTGCAAACAAAGGATGAAAACCCTCTTCATTGGGGTTGGTTTCAATGGTGAAATATCCACCCTAATCAGATAGTGGTGATTCTACATCAGGAATCAATCTGTGCTTCATAGAGTTTGATTTTGGTGATTAGAAAATGAAGATTTATCAACAATTTTGAAGAGTTTTTGGTGAGTTTTGCTTGTTTCTAGTTTGGAGTGGCTTAATGGAGATTTTAGAGTGTTTTAATTCAGTTTTTGGGTGCTTTAGAACATGGACCTGAACTAGGTTTTTTTATCATAGCTCCGAGTTAGGTGGAGAAATCAAAACGGATATTGATTTATTAGAAAATCTCTCATTGTGATTCCAAAGAGTACTTGCTTGCATTTTTTGGAGGTGTATGTTTTTTCAAAAGGAGGTAAAAATTTAAAGAGGGATGCCATCCTGTTGCTATAAAACCATGTTTGAAACCAACATGTGTTGGTTTTGGTTGCTGGACTTTGGGGGCTAGAAAAAGGAGGCTTAGGTGTTGGAGAAACAAGTATTTTGAATATCATTTTCTGGGGTGTTGTTCATTGCTATCAAAGAGCCTCATTGCTGCTAATAAAGGGGCCTTGTAAATATTGTGAAATCTTATACTAGGTCTGATATTACATTGTATTATTCTTATACAAAACCAAAAATGAATGCCTATGTTTTTTATTGCAATCTCTATTGAAAATGATTTAGTAACTTGCGTTCTTGTTCTTTGCAATCTTCTCTTATGTTATATGCATTTGAAAACATATTGAAAAAAAAAAACAAAAACACTAAATTGAACAAGCAACAAGCAAACAAAGTTTCAGAAAAAAATAAGGGGTGTATGTTATAGTGTTATGAGATCCAAATCCTTCCTGCCATCCTGTGTAATCATTTAAAAAAAACACTTACATTCTATGAGCGCAAGAGAATAGTGGTATATATAGAGGGATATTAGAAAGGGTCATTGGTATCCCCCACCTATTTTGGAAGGTTAGACAATATTACGTGTTATTAAGGCTCATTGGGAGTTTTCTCATAATACAAAAATGCAACCGGATCTACCTGGTGGTAAGGAAAGAACATGTAATATGGCTGATAGAGGAAAAGGGAGAGAAAGGTTACCAAGTTTGAGAGCTAGGATGGAGAAACAATTTGAAATGATGATGGATATGATGTTTGAATTGTTGGGAAAGATTGGGAAAAACGTAGTGGTGCAAACTACTCCTAACAATCCTCAAGTTAACACAATGCATATAGGAGAACATAGCTCTTCAAATCAACAGAGTGGTAATGGGGGATAGTGAACTACAGTTGATTCATACATCTCTTATAGGAATTTTTGGTCCATTTATTATCTAAAGAGGCACCTCAACCGGATCCTAATGTTTCTATGCCATTTTTGGATAGCCTAAGGTAGGTATATGCTAAGTATGACACTCTTCCTTAATCAATTAAGATGAACATATCCTACAATGAATTCTAGGACCAGAAGAGAAAGAGGAATGGAAATATAAATAGATTTGACCAAAGAGGTCTAGTAGTGTAGAGAGTCTTGTAGAAATCCTATTGGTAAGGTGACACTTTCCTACTTTGAAGGGAGTGATAGTTGCACAGTGAGGGATTGGATACAAAAGCTTGACAATTATCTATCCCTTAGACCCATGACAGAGGAGGAGGAAATTAAATTTTCCACTTTACATTTGGATAGGGTAGCACATGAGTGGTGGTACCATGGCCTAGTTATATTGGGTCATCGATCTATCACTACGTATGATGAGTTCACCACTAGACTCAATGAAATATTTAACAAGAAGGACCCCAAGATTCATTTTAGAGAGTTGGCCTAGCTTAAGAAGTATGGCATAGTAAAGGCATACATAGCATAATTTTAGAGAATTTTAGAGATGGTCATAGGTATTATAGAGAGACGGATGGTGGTATTTTTTAGTGAAGCTCTTATGGAGCTACTCAAGGGCTAGATTAAGGCATTTGAGTCACCAAATTTGTAGGAGGCCATGAAAAAAGAAAGAAGAATGGAGTGAATAGCCCCTAAATCAAAAATTTAGTTTAATCCTTTTGTGCACAAAAAAGATAAGAAACCTTTCACTAAGGACAATTCACAACAGACAAAATCAGTCACTAGGATTGATGAAGACACTTTAAATGACCTCAAAAAGAAGGGCCTATTTTTCAAGCGTAGAGATAAGTGGTCTAAGGATCATGTATGTGCAAAAGGGGCTATAATACACCAAATAGAGTACTATTCAACAAAGGAAAGTGGCGTAGAAAAATCTTCCCAACAATGTGATTTTGATGAAAAGGAGGAAGAGGAGCCACAAGAAGAGGTTGAAAAGGGGGAATCAAAGGAGTGAAAACTTACCTAGCTATATAGTTTTCATAAGAATGAGTCCTTATTCATTAGAGGAGTCTTTAAGGGGTAGCAAATGATAGCTTTGATTAACTTGGGGGCCAAACATAAATTTATTGATGAGGGACTTGTACCACATAGGGGACTCTAGACATAGGAGGTTGATGGGTTCAGAGTGATAGTTGTTGATGGTTTCACCATTAATTGCATTCAGATGATTCCATAACTTAGCATCTAGTTGGGTAACCATGAGTTCAAGGATGACTTATGTGTGGTTGGCATTGAGGATACAAATGGAGTGATGTACATCCAATGGTTATGTTCCCTAGGAGAGAACACTCTCAATTTTCACACCTTAGTGGAGAATTTTAAATCAAAGGGTAAGAATGTGGTATTGAGAGGGATACCTAATGGAGGGCCTCAAGTTGTTTATGTGGAGAGGCTTTTCAAACATGATCAAGTGGAGTGGGCAGTAGAGTGTATAGTCATTCCCACAGTTAGAGAGGAGTAGAAATGTTCATATCCACCCAACATACATGCTTTTCTTACTAAAAAAAGCAAGGTATTTGGTAGTATACCTATTGGGAGGCCACTTGACAGAGGGATAGAGCACATCACTGAGTTAGAAGAGGGGACCAATCCAATAATCACTACACTAAATAGGCACTTGAACAGACACGAGGATGAGAAAGAAGGGTCAATCAAGGAGCTTTTGGATATGGGGCATATCAGGTTGAAAAAGAGTCCATTTGCTTCTTTAGTGGTACTAGTGAAGAAGAAGGATGGGACTATGAACATGTGCATAGATTACAGGGCACTCAATAAGAAAACTATTAAAAATAGATATCCCATCCCACAAATTGATGAGCTCATTGATGAGCTACATGGAGTAGTCTATTTTTCTAAGATAGAATTGAGGTCTGGTTATCATCAAATCAAAGTTAGAGAGGAGGAAATTGAGAGAACACCATACATATACCACTATGGACATTTTGAGTTCTTTGTTATGCCCTTTAATTCGATGAACATCCCTACTACATTTCAATCCTACTATAATGCCCAAAATTTCACACTAAAATACAATTAAGGACAAAGCATAATTTTCAAATTTTGACCACAAACACTAAAATAATTCCCAAAAGTTGCTTCCTACACATGTACCTCATGAAAACCTAGCAAACATTAGACCAATAATTTATAAGGACCTTGGCCATCAATACCATTGAGTTGACAATCATGGTCAAGTTTCATATGGAGATATTGAATCGACATCACCAAGGTAGGTTGGATTAGATCTACTAACTCATCAATAAACACAGACTTAATTCAAGTCACAAGTTATGCAAATAAAAAATATAGATCAATAGTAACTTTAAATATTTAATAAGAGGACAAGCCTAGGGGCCAGACCAAGCCTAGGGGCCAGACCTAATTCCTCGGGGGCTCATCTTTGATGGCCTTTCCTACGTATATAATTCGCAGAGGAACCATATCTCTACAACTGGGCTTCAACCATCTCACACATGGTTGGATAGCAATGGATAACCCTTAGGTTCAAGGATGACTCTACCAGAGTCACACTCATAACCCAATGGCATAGACATACTCAAAACTCAATTCTCTACTCAACTTCATATTATGTCTCTAATCCATTAATTATAAACTACAAGAGTGGGTACACAACCCTTTCTAGGGTCCTTTTCCCTAGACGGTTTCATAGTCGGCTACCACCCACTTAGGTGAAGCCAGAGGTCAGAAGTATAGTTAAGGATTCACTAAGTAACACATTCCAAGGTGATTTTCTTGAGTGATAATTGGTGCAGGAGCACCTAGGAAACACTAGGCATTTAGGAAGTCTAGGATGCATTTCTTTTGTTTTTGATGTTTATCATGAGGTCATGTTGACCATTGAGTAGAGGAGATAGCTTAGGGGTATGTTTAATCTCTAGGATAGAAATTGAGAAAGGGTGGATGAGTTTAGAAACTCATCTTACTTAGTTTACTAGAAATTAGCAAAAGTTGAAAAACACAGTGCATTTTGCAACTTTACCACAATGATAACTTACATGTCCAAACAAGGGAGAATAACTGACTAAGGAACCCTATATAAGGTGTGCCTCGACCTGAGAGCAAGGTTGGTTGTATTGGCATTGTAGTGAAATTTTGTGAAATTGAAAAAAAATAGTTTTGTGAGTTATTTTCTGATTTTTGCTTCAAAGTAGAGCTTTAATGGATTGAAATTGTTACTGTTTCATATGTAGGATGTAGAGTTGATAGTATACAAGATTTTTGTGCCATTAATTAGTTTCCTTGTTCATTTTTCAAGCACTGTTTGTAAATAAGTTTGATTCCACACTGTTGCTAGTTTGAACCAGGCAGTTTTGAGGAAATGGAGATTTAGTTCACTTTCCCACCGTACAAATTGTATGGCCCTTCGGGAATAGTAACTAGACTTCATGTGTGTACATATGATAGGTTTTAGGGTTTGTGTGAGCACAGGGGCTATTGGTAAATTCTTGCCCTAGGCGAGCCAGGAAGGTGCCCGGCTAGGAAGACTGGAGTGCAGAGCACATAACTTGCATGGGTGATTGAATTTTGTTGAATTTCCTTTTTGAGAAGGTAGATGTGAGTCTTGCCAAGACTTGGTATTCAAGAGGAAACTCCATCAGTCCATCTGGTGTGAGAAACACTTGGCAGATTGAAAGCAGCCAGAAAAGGCTTAAAAACCCTAGTTTTTGTCCATTTTCAAGTGGAGGCGTTGTATGGGCAGTTAAGACCCAAGACCTCGAAAATCCTTGAGAGGTGTCCATTTCAAGCAAGAACCTCAAAGAAAGATTGGGGGTTCTTTGGAGAAATTGAGAGAGTCAACTAGTTTTCTCGGAGAAGGAGACCTAATTGGGGCTCTTAGGCTAGTAGCCTTTTTAACCCTAAATGAGGGTTTGATGAAAGGGACCAAGGAATGGAGATAGGAGGATACTCAAGAACCAAAATTGGATGGATTGCAATGAATTGAAACACATCCACACCCCTGCAAATCAAAGTTAAAAATTTGGAGGTATTGTTAGTCTTTAGGGTAGATTAAAGGCTAAGGAAGAGTTTGAGCTATTGCACCAAGATTGACTTGGTTGGTTTAATGGTGATGGTAGTGGGGTTGGCCAGGAGAACCAAGGGTATGCAAACATGAGAAGGGTCCTATAGGTTAAGGTGGTGAAGCAAAACACCAAGGAGGTCTTGCAAGAAAGACCTAGAGCAAGAATCTATGATTGATTCCTCCAACCCCATTCCCTATAAGATTGGTATCAGAGCAAGCAAAAGATTTGGGATTGACTATTGTATGTCTAAGATTGAGTCTAGTGGTTCTACCATCATGGTGACAAATTCAGAACTAGCCAAAATGGTCGAAGAACAGGAGGAAGACAATAGAATATTGAGGGAAAGAATAGCCCAACTTGAGAAAACAATGAGGAACGTGCAGTTGGAAGGAATGATACCAAAGGAAGAAGAGGTTGCAGAGGAAGACAAGACCCCTGAACCTGACCCTATTTTGAAAGAAGAGCCTTTCATGAAAGCATTGAAGGCTTTGAGTCAAAAAGCACTTGAAGGCATACCACTATTTAGTGGAAAAATGGAAGTTGATTTAGTTGTGGATTGGATAGAGGGAATGGAAATCCATTTTGAGTGTGATGGGGTCACTGAAGCATAGAAGGTAAAGGTGGCCAATTCAAGATTAAGAGGTTCTTCCTTAACATGGTGGAAGTTCATACAGACAAAGAGGGAAAAGGAAGGCAAGTATCCTATCTCTACTTGGAAGGAAATGGTTGCCAAAGTGAGGGAAGCATACATGCCAGATGATTATGAGATTTAGTTGCACAAGAAAAGACAGAGCTTGAGGCAAAGAGACCAAGATGTGAACTCTTATACTGAGGAGTTTCAAAAAATCTGTATGAGGTCTAATGTTACAAAGGATGAAAGTCTCAAGGTGGCTAGATATCTTAACGGTTTGAAGTGGAACATTCAAGAGGAGATGAATCTTCTAAGTCCCAAGACAGTGCACCAATGCTATCAATTGGCTATAAAGATTGAAGAGAGGAGTATGAGGAAACAAGAACAGACTTCTAAGAGCAGAGGTAAAGGCAGAGATCAAAGAGGACATAGAGGTGGATACCAAGGTAGAGGGACTGAACAAAGAAATTGGGGAGAGTCAAAACTTACTGAGGATGGAAGTGAAACAAATTCTAGAGGAGGTTATGGAAGAGGTAGAGGACCTCAAGGAGGTTCAAACAGAGGAAGAGGAGCAGACAGAAGTAGCTCATACTTTGCCAATATGAAACGTTATAACTATGGTCAAGTAGGACATCCAGCTTATAGGTGCCTGGAGAAAGCATCTTCATCAAATACTGAGAAGAGAGTAGCATATGCTCAAGAGGACACCATGAGTGTCAAATCACTAGAGGTTAGTCACATTGAATCAGAAGTGGGAGAGAATCTGATGTTTAGTAGAGTTTTGATCAGACAACCGGTCAAGGAAGAGCCAAAGCAAAGAAGAGCCTTATTTAGAGTGAGATGCAAAATACTTGGAAAAGTATGCAAGGTTATTGTGGATTCAGGTTCAACTGATAACATCATCTCTGAGGAGGAAGTAAGGAAGTTAAAATTGGAGAAAATACCCCATACTAATCCCTACAAGGTGACATGGTTGAACAAAGGACAGAGTGTTCTTTTCAATGAGAAAACAATGGTGGAGTTCTCCATTGGAGGGTATAAAGACAAGTTGATCTGTGATGTGTTACCCATGGATGCATGCCATCTTCTATTGGTCAGACCATGGCAGTATGACAGAGGTGCCATCTATGATGGAAAAGAAAATACTATCTCATTCAAGAATGATGGAAAGACATTTAAGTTGCAGTCACTATCAGATGAGGAAGGACAGTTAAAGACCCCTAGTGTCTTATTAAGCAGTGGCAAAGAGTTCATTAACAACCTACTTCAAGGAGGTGAAGGATATGTGGTCATGGTGCAACCCAAGGAAGAGGACAAGACTGAGAAAACAATAATACAGCTCGGGGTAGTCCAAAAGTTTTTAGAAAAGTTCAAAGACATAGTGAGTGATGGAACACCAGCAACCTTACCTCCAAAGAGAGCCATTAGTCATCAAATTGACTTCATACCAAGAGCTTCATTTCCAAATAAAGCAGCTTATAAGCTCACACTAGATCATAATCTAGAGGTAGCTAGACAAATGCAGGAGTTGTTAGATCAAGGTTTGATTAGGAAGAGCATCAGCCCATGTGTAGTACCAGTGGTCTTAGCAACCAAGAAATGTGGTAAGTGGAGATTATGCACTGATTCTAGGGCTATAAATAGAATTACAATCAGATACAGGTTCCCTATTCCTAGGATTGAAGATTTAATGGATTGTCTTGAAGGAGCTTAGCATTTTACCAAGTTGGATCTCAAGAGTGGATACCATCAGATCAAAATCAAGGATGGAGATGAGTGGAAAACAACCTTTAAGACAAATGATGGGTTATATGAGTGGAGAGTTATGCCATTTGGCCTCTCTAATGCCCCTAGCACATTCATGAGGCTCATGAATGAAGTGCTCAAAGACTTTACAGGGATATTTGTGGTGGTATACCTTGACGATAAACTTATTTTTAGTAAGACAGCAGAAGAACACCTAAAGCATGTAGAGATGGTTCTTAGAAGATTGCAAGAAGAGAAGTTAGCCATCAACCTAGAGAAATGTGAGTTCTTCAAATAGGAGCTTGTGTATTTGGGGTTTGTAGTATCCCAAGGATCATTGAAGATGGATCCAAGCAAGGTGGAAGCTATCCTAAACTGGCCTACACCAACCACAGGGACAGAGGTAAGAAGTTTTCATGGATTGGCTCAATTTTATAGAAAATTCATAGCGAAATTTAGTGGCATATGTGCACCAGTCCTAGATACAATCAAAGGTGGCTTAAAGACTAAGTTTAAGTGGACCCAAGAAGCTGAGAAAGGTTTTAAGAAACTGAAACAAGAAGTGGCAACTCAACCTATTCTTTTATTACCTAGTTTTGACAAGTTGTTTACTGTGGAATGTGATGCTAGTGGAATTGCACTAGGAGGAGTGCTAAGCCAAGAATGTAGGCCTATAGCTTTCTTTAGTGAAAATATCAATGAAGCTAAACAAAAGTATTCTACTTATGACTTGGAATTATATGCTTTAGTCCATTCACTTAGAAAGTGGAGACATTATCTCCTACCTAAAGAGTTTGTGGTGTTTATTGACAATCAAGCACTTAGCTACATCAACACTCAAGAGAAATTGAGCAATAGACATTTGAAGTGGATGGAGTATCTTCAAGCTTTCACTTTCACCATCAAGCACAAGAAGGGATAGTTGAATAAGGTGGCAGATGCACTAAGTAGAAGATTGCTGATAGTGCAAGAGATACAAGTCAAGAGCATTGGAATAGATAGTTTCAAGGATCTCTTTGGTGAAGATGAAGACTTATCGGAGGCATATAAGGTATGTTCTGATTTTGAGAATCACTTTCATAGTCAATACTCAGAGTATACTTTGCAAAGTGGATTGTTATTCAAGGGAAATCAGTTGTGTGTTCCAAAAGGTTCTATGAGAGAAAATCTTATCCAAGAGAAGCACAATGGTAGTCTTAGTGGTCATTTTGGCATCAACAAGACAATGGAACTAGTGCAAAGGTTCTACTATTGGCCCAAGTTGCCAAGGGATGTTAGGAGGTATGTGGAGCAATGTGTAGTTTGTATGAAAGCCAAAGGGGGAGCTAGCAATGCAGGTTTGTATCAACCTCTACCCATCCCCAATAGTCCATGGGAGTGTGTTAGCATGGATTTTGTTGTAGGACTCCCTAAGACTAAGACAAGGTTTGATAGTGTCTATGTGGTGGTAGATAGATTCAGCAAGATGAGTCACTTTATCCCTTGCAAGACCACACATGATGCTAGCTACATTGCTCACCTTTTCTTCAAGGAAATTGTAAGGATACATGGATTGCCTTTGAGCATTGTATCGGATAGGGATGTGAAGTTTATGAGTCACTTTTGGAAGACTCTATGAAGTAGATTAGGTACCAACCTGTCTTTTGGATCAGCTTACCATCCTCAGACCGATGGGAAAACAAAGGTGGTTAATAGGGTGTCAGGCAACCTTCTAAGATTCCTAACCAAAGAGTATGGACAGACATGGGACTTGGTCATATCACAGGCTGAGTATGCATACAATGATAGTGTGAACAGGACTATAGGGAAGAGTCCTTTTGAAATAGTGTATTGGATGCACCTAAGAGGTGTGTGTGAGCTTAGAGATCTAGGAACTATGGAGCATAGGAGTGGACATGCAGAGGATTTCTCGCAGACCATGAAGGAGATTCAGGAGCAGGTGAAGAAGATAGTCACCTAGGCTAAACAAAAGTTGAAAGAGAAGGTGGATTTAACTAGAAAGGATCTACAATTTGCAGTAGGAGACTATGTTATGGTCCACCTCAAAAAATCCAGGTTGTAGAAGGGGATATCAACCAAGTTGCAGATGAAAAGGGTGGGACCATGCAAGGTATTAGCCAAATATGGGAAGAATGCCTACAAGGTGGAACTACCTGCAGATTTAGGGATTTCACCAGTGTTCAATGTAGCTGATTTGGTCAGATATAAGGGAACAGTCAATGACATGGATCAGAACAATAGGGATATCTTCAAGGATGTAAGCAATATAGCCTTCCCTACTCAAGACAAGCTTCAAGCAAAAAGAATCTTCGAGTCAAGGGTGAAGAAATCTACAGGGCATAAGGTGTACATGGAGCACCTCATCAAGTGGAAGGATAAGCCAGAATTTGAGGCTACTTGGGTAGATGAAGCTCAGTTTAAGAAGTAGGGCATTTATGTGTCACTGATCTCTCCTCACATTCCTTAGTGTTTGTGTAGAGAGGGGGAGAATGGTGCAGTAGCACCTAGGGAACACTAAGCATTTAGGAAGTCTAGGATGCATTTCTTTTATTTTTGATGTTTATCATGAAGTCATGTTGACCATTGAGTAGAGAAGATAGCTTAGGGGTATGTTTAATCTCTAGGATAGAAATTGAGAAAGGGTGGATGAGTTTAGAAACTCATCTTACTTAGTTTACTAGAAATTGGCAAAAGTTGAAAAACACAGTGCATTTTGCAACTTTACCAAAATGATAACTTACATGTCCGACCAAGGGAGAATAAATGACTGAGGAAACCTATATAAGGTGTGCCTTGACCTGAGAGAAAGGTTGGTTGTATTGGCATTGTAGTGAAATTTTGTGAAATTGAAAAAAAAAAGTTTTTGTGAGTTATTTTCTGATTTTTGCTTCAAAGTAGAGCTTTAATGGATTGAACTTGTTACTGTTTCATACGTAGGATGTAGAGTTGATAGTATACAAGATTTTTGTGCCATTAATTAGTTTCCTTGTTCATTTTTCAAGAACTTTTTGTAAATAAGTTTGATTCCACACTGTTGCTGGTCTGAACTAGGCAGTTTTGACGAAATGGAGATTTAGTTCACTTTCCCACCGTACAAATTGTGCAGCCCTTTGGGAATAGTGACTAGACTCCATGTGTGTACATATGGTAGGAATTAGGGTTTGTGTGAGCATAGGACCTATTGGAAAAGTCTTTCCCTAGGCGAGCCAGGAAGGTGCCCGATTAGGAAGACTGGAGTGTAGAGCACATAACTTGCAGGGGTGATTGAATTTTGTTGAATTTCCTTTTTGAGAACATAGATGTGAGTCTTGCTAAGACTTGGTATTCAAGAGGAAACTCCATCAGTCCATCTGGTGTGAGAAATAATTAGTATATTGAAAGTACCCAAAAAAGGCTTAAAAACCCTAGTTTTTGTCCATTTTTAAGCGGAGGCGTTGTACGGGCAGTTAAGACCCAAGACCTCAAAAATACTTAAGAGGTGTCCATTTGAAGCAAGAAACTCAAAGAAATATTGGGGGTTTTTTCAGAGAAATCGAGAGAGTCAACCAGTTTTCTCAGAGAAGGAGACCTAATTGGGGCTCTTAGGCTAGTAGCCTTTTTAACCCTAAATGAGGGTTTGATGAAAGCGACCAAGGAATGGAGCTAGGAGGATACTCAAGAACCAAAATTGGATGGATTGTAATGAATTGAAACACCTCCACACCTCTACAAATCAAAGTTCAAACTTTGGAGGTATTGTTAGACTTTAGGGCAGATTAAAGGCTAAGGAAGAGTTCGAGCTATTGCACCAAGATTGACTTGGTTGGTTTAATGGTGATGGTAGTGGGGTTGGCCAGGAGAACTAGGTGTACCTAAACATGAGAAGGGTCCTTCAAGTTAAGGTGGTGAAGAAAAAAACCAAGGAGGTCTTGCAAGCAAGACCTAGAGCAGGAATCTATGATTGATTCCTCCAACCCCATTCCCTATTAATAATCTTGCAAGAGAAAAGATGATCACATGTTTATTTATGTCTCAGGTTTAACCTTCTTGGTTCAATATTTCTCACTTGACCAATATGTCCTCAATGACCTAATGAAATACCCTTGGATTAATGTAATCAAGGTACAACTATAATTAAGATGGCTCACAATACTCTTATCAATAGTACACTACTTCAATTGCTTTATCGCTAATTTGAATTTCACCCATCACCTAACTAGTTGAATAGCAATAGAGCAACCTGCTAAGTTCAAATGATGTCTCAACATCAATTTCAGTCATAAGCATAAATACATAACCATAGATATGGTTTAATTCATTAAACTAGACTATCAACTTAAATGTGCTTTCATAATGTTATGTGATTACACTCTAAATAATATAACTTCTTTAGTCCTTAATAATCTAGCTAGACAATAATAAATCTAGAAGGGAGAGGAATAATAATTCTCATAAATATATCATGTTTACTTCCAATAAATGGCCTCTCTAATGATATTTCACATTAAGAAGACACTGATAATATATAGGTCACTTGAAGTTCTTAAGCTCGTAACCAAACTTATTCCAATCCTTTAATATGAATGATAATGATTTACATTTCATTCCAATCCATTACATAAATAGAAATTAATTGTAATGTGTACAAGCACACCAACCACATTGTGTACACCAAGAAATTTAGTTTGAAACAACCTCATTTACATGTTTTACAAACCATCACACATAGACCACTATATCCTAATACATATATGAATGCTAAGCACACCATAAAAATTCAATACATACATGTAATGTAACCCTATTAAGAATACATATAAACAAGGGCATGTACACAAGTCGATTATATACATACCTATGCCAAACTCACATTAGCATACCAAACACACCACACAAAGTTAACATTTAACCAAGGAGACTATTATACATAACTAACCCAATTTTCATTCAATATGAATTAATCATATGTATATTATAATGACCTTAATGCTACCAATACTAATGAGTTCAAGCACTCTAAGAATTCCATACAAGTTCATTCCCGCTTGATACAACAGCAACACAAAAGTTCCATGCATATATACATATTAGCAGTGTGATGCAGAGTTGTTTTCTCCATCCAATCCACACCTACTGAACCTGCTCCCCCCTCCAAAGCTCTTCTACTACATCTCTATTTCCTTTAGATGCAACCTTACATAAAAGCTTGGTGGTTTTTAGTTTATTAAAATACGACCGCATGGTTGCTCTAAAATTACAAAACAAACTTTACCATTAGCTCTATGTTATTTTTGGCAACAACTATACCTAAAGGGATTTTCCTATCACTGTTTGTGGTGGTCACCTTCACAACCGATTCTTGATTGAAGGCATTAACCGACAAATCTATATCTTAATCATTATTTTCCGTAATTACATAGTGCCTCGCACTAAACTGTTTGACATACACCTCAAGGAAATGATGCATCAGAGAATGCAATAAATGTAGGATATGCACAAAATAAATTCATTAAAGGGGCTTTAAAAAAAATTTCAAGCAAATGAAAAATGACAGGTGTAATGTTAAGTTCTACATCCTTTTTCAACTTCCATTCTACCTGCACCTAAATGGGAGCTTTTAGGAAACATGGTATGGGGCATCAATCAAGTTAAAAGTGAAAGTGATGGAGCAATTTTTTATTTTTTTTATTTTTTTATTTTATTTTATTTTTTTGATCAAAATTTTTTTGATGCAAATGCGCTAGCAGACATGTATGTAGAATGTGGAAGCAAAGACGAAGCATGTGATCTTATGACAAAACAACTCAAGGAAGGTGGTCTCAGGGAGTGTAATAATTGCAGGATAAGCACAAAACAAATTTACTGGAGTGGTTTTAGAACTTTCAAGAAAATGAAATTTAATAGGTGAACACCAAATGAACATCAACTCCATTTCCATTCAATGCATCTCTATTCGGAGAATAACTAAGTAACTATAATAATGTCTCACATGAAAACACTTACAGTTAAAACACAAAAGCATTGCTTTCATTAAATAGATGGTAGCATATCTTTGTTTCAGAATAGATAAGCACAAAAGAAGTGATGCAACTATCTAAGATTCCCATTGTTTGAAAAAGACACTGAGATCATGGCAATATACTTACCTTCATATTTTGTATGAGTTGTTGTGCAACTTACAAAGCCATCAAAGATTATTATGCAATAGTTAGTGGGCATGCACCTAGGATCTTGTTGAAAAGCTCTTGAAACTTGCATGCAAATGTAATCGACATCCCTTTAAAGCCCGATTCCACCATTTTGCCAGCATCCTTCTACATTTAAAATAAATGGTGCTTCTCGACTACATTATGTATCTTCTACAATCATTGTTGAGTCTATCTCTCTAGCTACTCATTCCACTTCCCTTGGATTATCTATATCCATGCTTCTGGTGAGATCCTTTGTTTCTTTCATAGTATCTCTCAACCACCACTTGAATGGATCATCATCTTCTCCTCCTCTCGACCATGATGGCACTGCATATTGAGTATGCTTAATGTAGAGGAGTATAGCCTGCCATTCTATAGCCAATGTCTATGGCGGGTGTTACCCCCCATCCAAATAGATGATGACATCCTCATAAAGGCATACTTTGCTTCTCTCCCCCACATGCTAAGATGTTCGTTTCCTTGTATATAGAGTGCAACAATTCCAATAATGGAAACTATGAGAGAGTCAATAACCTACAAAGACATGCTCCTATCAAACATCAGAGAACCAAATTCTAAGCAGCATTTATGTGAGTGGATATCTACTTCATAGATTAATCAATATTGTTCACTTGTAGTCTTGTCAACACAGATTGCACCAATCCTTGCCTCTTGCCTATGCTATTACCTTTCCAACTCTGTCACAACTCTTAAAGAGCATACAAGCACCAATCACCACACACAAGAAATAATTTGTGATACTTTCTCACAATTGCATGCCAAGGAAAAACACTCCCAAGCCAACAAACTCTCAGAGATTTCAATAATCCAAAAATCATATCCCCCCATCCCCACATTTGGGCTTCCATCTCTTCATATAACAACAGTTGTCTTAACCCTCTCATTAATTGGTGCCATATGTGGAAGATCAACCACCTCCTTAAGAATGAATGTTTCCTATCTCTCTTCTCTGACTCACACCACATCTTCATTAATGCCACCCTCTGAAATGTCGCCTATGCTACTCGTTGGTCAAATATTATCTTCTTGAGTTAAATGTTCACTATTATTTTAGCCAAGGGCAAAGTGCAGCTTCCCATGCATTAAATCCACCCAAGGCTCATCAATTTCCATCACGTCAATCAGCTTAGTGGCATTTACTTTCATGCCATTTATTTCTCATAGCTGGCATAAGTAGTTGCATTGTGATAAAGAATTAGATTTGGTATATCCATTTCCCTACTAGTAAGAAGCTTGAATTGTAGGTGATGAACCTTTCTACGGGTGAAATAAATCAATTCAGAGTGACTCAATATCACTTCTTACATTTTATGATTATACTGATTAGATATCTCTTCCTACATTTCATCATTTTGCCATTAACTATGCCTACGAACCCAAGATAAATGCTAGTAACTGTAATTCACAATGAAAATAAATTATATTAATGTTTGCGGTAATATTTGATATTAAATTCTAGTGAGATGAATATTAATTAATGTTTTGATGGTATTCCACTTCGAAGTGCTACTCTCTGGAATAAGGACAATTATAATATCAAAATATTGTTACTATTTTTTTATTTATATTTTTTACATAACTCTTTCATATTTTCATCATTGTAGGATCACAATAGCTTTACCAAAAATGTAATGGTAAACTTTGTACAGCAGGTCATCTGATAATAGATAATTAAAAGAATAAGGTTTCATGTAGTAAAAACTTTACATGCTCATGAGTTATATGGAAAAGTTTATAATACAATCTAGATATGCATATATTTACATATATTTAGAGGTTATATTGATCATGCATTTGATCAATTTGTCCAATGTTGGCATTACCTTAATACATGACAAATAAATATAACTCTATTGATCCTTAGTCACACAATAGATTTATTATTAATAATAACTGTAATGCATAACTATGTTACTTGCACTTAATTCAATTCTAAGGTATTCAACTTAACTTGAATCAAATGATAAGAACGTTGTTAATAAATGTGGACCTTAGCACCACTATATAACATGGAAAATTATAATTCCTATTAAAGTAGATTTAGTCACATACCTTGCAAGAGTACTCGCATGAGAATTTATCTAATCTTCTCTTGGAATCAAATGACTACAATTACATAGGCACACAAACACAGTAGGATCCTGTATTGTCCCATTTGACACACTCTTAATCCACATAGTAGAATAGCATAGGTTCATAAATAAATGGGGTTGTAATCTTGACATAAAGGGAGAGTCCTTACATCCTCCCCCCCTTACATAGACTTCCTCCTGGAAGTCTTCAAATGTTAGAACTTAATAGTGTTAAGAAACGCACGATAACTGATTGTCCATACTAATTATTCTATTTCATTGATGAAGGAAATCTAACAATAATTAGGAACATGCATTTTTTTGTTTTTTTTAATTGGATCAAAGAAATATTTACACAATTTCATACAAGAACTCTATACAACATCATAATTTATAGAACAATAGTCACAATGATTAATAATTGCTCAAACAATTAGCCAGAGGAAAGCCCACAAAGTGTAGGCACTTGCAACTAACCATAGCAAGCGTACAAGGTATCAAATATACAATAATTATTTCATAGAATTGATAAAAAAATAGACTAAAAAGGACACATAAGAGACATTAATTTTATGAATTTAGCACCTAACTACTAAAATAGAACTTTTATCCAATATTATCGCAATATATAACATAATACAAGGTTAACAACCATTCATGCAACCATAATTTGTTACCCATGCAACTATCTTCAACTGAATTAAATAGTATATCAATAAATTTAAGCATCCTTTAATACATCTCCAAATCTTTATAGCACTTATATTGTTAGAAAATGTCTTTTCTCAAATGTCCCAAACATGTCTCAAGAGTTCTTAGGTTCACATTTTGTCCAAATATGATCCTAAAGGAGCGGTTTACCTTATAATCATGGCACTCATACCATGTCTCAATTATGGCACTCATACCATATCTCAAACAATGTTAACTTGTATCATTTGTTACTTTTACACATAGTTCATAGGTATGCCACATTGTGTTTACTTGTGATTTCACATCTACACAAAACAGTAGCAAGGATGCTCTTCCCAATGGGTGTACCTATTCTCATACAGTCACATAATTTACAACATAAGACTCACACAATGGGATTTACAAGGATCTATATTCCTGGATACCATAGCAAATAAGGAAAGATGGTCTCGAGGCCATTCTCTAAGGACTCATCCATAGAAATAAGAATAATCATAGAACAAGGGGAAGAATGGATTAATGACCGTCCCATACTGGTCCCATTCACAACCCCTTTCAAAATAATTCCCCATCGCATCTATTCCCCTATACGACTTGCCAGGGAACCCCCCAGGATATGGCAATTTATAGATTTCACATTACACCACACATTCCAGCAATTTGCAAACAATGAGAAAGCCTCAAATCGAGTAACATAGGACCATAAACCAAGATTACAATAAAGAAAAATCCCAAAGAGAAACTATAAATTCAAGAGTAGAAAAATAAAGATCAATTGTAACTACATTGCAACATTTCAATCTTAATTCAAAAACGAAATTAAAACAAGTCCTTGAGGCAAATTGGAATACAACAACCATCAAATGGCTAAATAGCCTAATAAAATATCTATAAAATCTCGCATTGCTGGCACGTAATAAAGTACAACATCAATCAAAAGTTACCAATAATTCATATTTCAACAATAAAATTTGCACATCACAAGTACCATGTGACTTGATAAGCCACCTAAGGGGAGGAGAGGAATGGTGGTTCTCTAACCACATAAGTAATAGCATGCAACAACTAGTGGTCCCTGACCACATAAATATGAATAACTGGTGGTCCCTGACCACATATATATAAATCACTAGTGGTCTCTAACCACATGAATATGAATAGCTGGTGGTCCCCGATGACATAAATATGCATCACTTGTGGTCCTTGACCACATGTATATAAGTAGCTAGTGGTCCCTGACCACATAATTATGAATCACTGGTGGTCCATGAAATTCCATCCTTTACCCATGGGTTATAAACATCAAGGTATAGGTTTGCACTATGAACCAACAAGTGTGGCTCTCATATGTGGGGGAGTAGGCCACAATCAACATCCATGGGAGGATTATGATGACTCGACATATATCCTTTGTTAGGATTAGGGAAAATGTCCTGAGCTCATAATTTTGGATGGGAGAACATGTGCCTCTCAACCCCTATTTACACTAGTTGGCATCGCACTCCCATAAGGGGGGAACCAAACACTAGGGGTACACATTTACATACAATTAAGACTAACACAAAGGAATGCATCACATTTCATTTAAAAGATATGCATCCACACATTTCATGCTTACTTCTTTTTCACAACAAATCAACTACGCAAAATAATCACTAAGGGTACACATATGGGATCATACTAGACATCCACCACCCTTATGCCAAGTTGGATACCCTGTATCTCATACTTGG
This sequence comes from Sequoia sempervirens, assembly GCA_007258455.2. Classification (NCBI taxonomy): domain Eukaryota; kingdom Viridiplantae; phylum Streptophyta; class Pinopsida; order Cupressales; family Cupressaceae; genus Sequoia; species Sequoia sempervirens. The sequence goes on along the minus strand of VDFB02058242.1, from coordinate 299,880,559 downwards.
AGCACAACACATATACTGGTTTTCACATGACAAATCACATAACTGTCAAGAATTCTATCACTCCATTCCATGAGTCAAAAATGCACAACATACACTTACTTCTATCACTTAGTCTATCCATGAAAATTGCCACAACACAAAACATAGGCACTATTACGGGGCATTCACATCCACAGGAATACAAAATAACTTCATTTCCAACCCCCCCTTTTTTTAGGCCATTTTCTTACACACAATTAAACTACAAAATATTACATTCTATCGTTGACATACACAACCATTATCAAATATCTTCTCAACAAGGCTACCTAATACTCATACACGATGACGAAGGCATAGTCCAATTTATTAGCACCACAAGAACAACATTCTTTTCACTAAAAATTTACTTAACCATACAATTAGTATTTGCATCTCTAAATAGGGTATACTGAGTTATCATTTATACAATTTCTATCAATTCTAATGCAATTGGGAACCTAAGTGTTGCCAATGTAAGGCTACTACAATGCACATGACGTTTTACTTTTTTGGCATACCATGCAATGAAAGAAGAGCTTATATTTGAAATTAAACAAGGCAAGATTTACTAATGCATTATTTTCCTTACCATCATTATTATTTATATCCCATGCACATGGTTTCACTATTCTAGTTTATCTCTAGAATTTTACTCAATGCTAATTGATTCCATACACAAGTTCATGCATACATCCTAAGGTAGGAGTACAATTTCAAGACCAAAGTCTTTTACCCAATCAGACATATTTCTTTCCTATCTTCAAAATAGCTTTACACACAACATGCATTCAATTGATTTTAAGACAACCTGCACTTTTTGAAAACATTTCATTTATCCACAGACAAGAAAATGATTGAATTTTCAAATCACCCCAAGGCACATAGATTTAGATATAAGAATTATAGTTTTTTATACTAAGTTATTCACTTGCATTATGAAGTTAGATGATGTTTAATTTAGTAAAGTTGTATTTTCTACATAATAGTCATGTCTTAAGAATCATCTTTCATCTCCATAAGGTTCAAGCTTATAGGATAACACGAGGGTGGATTCTATAATAGTAATATGCCTAGCTTTCTAGCCATTCACCTTGTTTTAATTTCTATTTTCATTCTAGATTGACTCAGTCTTCACAATGATAATTGACCATAACATGTTAATCAACATGAATGAGACATAAAATTGACACATTTAATTTTCCTACTCTTTTTTATCTTAAACACTTACAAGTCCTATGAGAGGGTACATAGGTTCATTTATATTTAAATCTTGGCAAGTTAAAATCTATAAACTGGGCTAATCCAACCTCTTCACAATCAGATTTATCAAAGAATGATGAAAGTGACTCAGGATCCCATAAGGTCATTTCAACTATCAGTCACAACAAGGGGGAAAGCACACAACGAAATTTCACACAAGCAACACCACCTATGGAAACATCACTAACCAGAGATCCCAGTGTTGCAACCAAGCTCTGATACCAAAATGTAATGCCCAAAATTTCACACTGAAATACAATTAAGGACAAAACATAATTTTTAAATTTCAACCACAAACACTAAATAATTCCCAAAAGTTGCTTCCTACACATGTACCTCATGAAAACCTAGCAAACATTAGACCAATAACTTATAAGGACCTTGGCCATCAACATCATAGAGTTGAAAATCATGGAAAAGTTTCATATGGAGATATGGAATCCACATCACCAAGGTAGGCTAGCTTAGATCTACTATCTCATCAATAAACACAAACTTAATTCAAGTCACAAGTTATGCAAATAAAAAATATATATCAATAGTGACTTTAAATATTTAATAAGAGGACAAGCCTAGGGGCCAGACCTAATTCCTCAGGGGCTCATCTTTGACAGCCTTACCTACACATATAATTCGTAGAGGAATCGTAGTTCGACAACTAGGCTTCAACCATCTCACACATGGTTGGATAGCAAGGGATAACCCTTAGGTTCAAGGATGACTCTACCACAGTCACACTTATAACCCAGTGACATAGACATACTCAAAACTCAATTCTCTACTCAACTTCATATTATGTCTCTAATCCATTATTTATAAACTACAAGAGTGGGTATGCAACCCTTTCTAGGGTCCTTTTCCCCAGACAGTTTCACAGTCAGTTGCCACCCACTTAGGTGAAGCCAGAGATTAAAAATCTAGTTAAGGATTCACTAAGCAACACATTCCAAGGTGATTTTCTTGAGTGATAAGCTTGCGAGAGAAAAGATGATCACATGTTTATTTATGTCCTAGGTTTAACCTTCTTGGTTCAATATTTTTCGCTTGACCAATATGTCCTCAATGTCCTAATGAAATACCTTTGGATTAATTTAATCAAGGTACAACTATAATTAAGATGGCTCACAATACTCTTATCATTAGTAAACTACAATTGCTTTATCGCTAATTTGAATTTCACCCATCACCTAACTAGTTGAATAGCAATAGAGTAACCTGCTAAGTTCAAATGATGTCTCAACATCAATTTCAGTCATAAGCATAAATACATAACCATAGATATGGTTTAATTCATTAAACTAGACTATAAACTTAAATGTGCTTTCATAATGTTATGTGTTTACACTCTAAATAATATAACTTATTTAATCCTTAATAATCTAGCTAGACAATACTAAATCTAGAAGGGAGAGGAATAGTAATTCTTATAAATATATCATGTTTACTTTCAATAAACGACCTCTCTAATGATATTTCACATTAAGAAGACACAGATAATATATAGGCCACTTGAAGTTCTTAAGCTCGTAACCAAACTTATTCCAATCCTTTAATATGAATGATAATCATTTACATTTCATTCCAATCCATTACATAAATAGAAATTAATTGTAATGTGCACAAGCAAACTAACCACATCGTGTACACCAAGAAATTTAGTTTGAAACAACCTCATTTACATGTTTTACAAGCCATCACATATAGACCACTATATCCTAATACATATAAGCATGCTAAGCACACCATAAAAATTCAATACATACATGTAATGTAACCCTATTAAGAATACATATAAACAAGGGCATGTACACAAGTCGATTATATACATACCTATGCCAAACTCACATTAGCATACCAAACACACCACACAAAGTTAACATTTAACCAAGGAGACTATTATACATAACTAACCCAATTTTCATTCAATATGAATTAATAATATGTATACTATAATGACCTTAATGCTACCAATACTAATGCGTGCAAGCACTCTAAGAATTCCATACAAGTTCATTCCCGCTTGATACAACACCAACACAAAAGTCCCATGCATATATACATATTAGTTGTGTGATACAGAGCTATTTTCTTCGTCCAATCCACACCTACTGAACTTGCTCCCCTCTCCAAAGCTTTTCTACTACATTTGTGTTTCCTTTAGAGGCTACCTTACATAAAAGCTTGCTGGTTTTTAGTTTATTAAAATATGACCGCATGGTTGCTCTAAAATTACAAAAAAAAATTTACCATTAGCTCTATGTTATTTTTGGCAACAACTATACCTGAAGGGATTTTCCCATCACTGTTTGTGGTGGTCACCTTCACAACCAATTCTTGATTGAAGGCATTAACTAGCAAATCTATATCTTCATCATTATTTTCCGCAATTACATAGTGCCACGCACTAAACTATTTGACATACGCCTGAAGGAAATGATGCATCAGAGAATGCAAGATATGCACAAAATAAATTCATTAAAGGGGCTTTAAAATAAATTTCAAGCAAATGAATAACAGCAGGTGTAATGTTAAATTCTATATCCTTTTTCAATGTCCATTCTGCCTGCACCTAAATGGGAGCTTTTAGGAAACATGGTATGGGGCATCAATCACGTTAAAAGTGAAAGTGATGGAGCTATTTTTTTAATTTATTTTTATTTTTTTTATCAGAATTTTTTTGTTGCAAATGTGCTAGCAGACATGTATGTAGAATACGGAAGCAAAGACCAAGCATGTGATCTTTTGGCAAAACAACTCAAGGAAGGTGGTCTCAGGGAGTGTAAAAATTACAGGATAAGCACAAAACAAATTTACTGGAGTGGTTTTAGAACTTTCAAGAAAATGAAATTTAATAGGTGAACACCAAATTCCCTAACATTTAACAACATCCTCCTAGTGTGCAAGATGGGTATGGAAATACATTGACGCATAATGGACAATTTTTTTTTTTAATGAGACATTATAGTTTGAGAGGCTATAAATATGTATGCAAATGTTAGAACACATACAAGGCACATGGATTTTTGTCAACTGGTTCATGGAAATCAAAACTATTTAGGGATCTAAACCACCAAATGAACATCAACTCCATTTCCATTCAATGCATCTCTATTCGGAGAATAACTAAGTAACTATAATAATGTCTCACATGAAAATACTTACAGTTAAAACACAAAAGCATTGCTTTCATTAAATAGACGGTAGCATATCTTTGTTTCAAAATAGATAAGCACAAAAGAAGTGATGCAACTATCTAAGATTCCCATTGTTTGAAAAAGACAATGAGGTCATGGCAATAGACTTACCTTTAGATTCTGTACGAGTTGTTGTGCGACTTACAAAGCCATCGAGGATTATTATGTAACGGTTAGCGGGCATGCACCTAGGATCTTATTGAAAATCTCTTGAAACATGCATGTAAATGTAATTGGCATCCCTTTAAAGCCTGATTCCACCATTTTGCTAGAATTCTTCTACATTTAAAAGAAATGGTGCTCCTCGACTACTTTATTTATCTTCTACAATCATTGTTGAGTCTATCTCTCTAGCTACTTCTTCCACTTCCCTTGGATTATCTATATCCATGCTTCTGGTGAGATCCTTTGTTTCTTTCATAGCGTCTCTCAGCCGCCACTTGAATGGATCATCATCTTCTCCTCCTCTCGACCATGATGGCACTGCATATTGAGTATGCTTAATGTAGAAGAGTATAGCCTGCCATTCTACAACCAATATCTATGGCGGGTGTTACCCCCCCATCCAGATAGACAATGACATCCTCATAAAGGCATACTTTGCTTCTCTCCCCCCTATGCTAAGATGTTCGTTTCCTTGTAGATAGAGTGCAGCAATTACAATAATGGAAACTATGAGAGAGTCAATAACCTACAAAGAGATGCTCCTATCAAACATCAGAGAACCAAATTCTAAGCAAACTTTATGTGAGTGGATATCTACTTCATAGATTAATCAATGGCGTTCACTTGCATTCTTGTCAACACATATTGCACCAATCCTTTCCTCTTGCCTATGCTATTACCTTTCCAACTCCGTCGCAACTCTTAAAGAGCACAGAACCACCAATCACCACATAGAAGAAATAATCTGTGATACTTTCTCACAATTGCATGCCAAGGAAAAACACTCCCAAGCCAACAAACTCTCAGAGATTTAAATCATCCAAAAACCATATCCCCCCATCCTCGCATTTGGGCTTCCATCTCTTCATATAACAACAATTGTCTTAACCCTCTCATTAATTGGTGCCATAGGTTGAAGATCAACCACGTCCTTAAGAATAGATGTTTCCTATCTCTCTTCTCTAACTCACGCCACATCTTCATTAATGCCACCCTCTGAAAGGTCGCCTATGCTACTCATTGTTCAAATATTATTGTCTTGAGTTAAATGTTCACTATTATTTTAGCCAAGGGCCAAGTGTAGCTTCCCATGCATTAAATCCACCCAAGGCTCATCAATTCCCATCATGTCAATCAGCTTAGTGGCATTTACTTTCATGCCATTTATTTCTCATAGCTGGCATAAGTAGTTGTGTTGTGATAAAGAATCAGATTTGGTATATCCATTTCCCTACTTGTAAGAAGCTTGAATTGTAGGCGATGAACCTTTCTACAGGTGAAATAAATCAATTCAGAGTGACTCAATATCACTTCTTACATTTTATGATTATACTGATTAGATATCTCTTCCTACATTTCATCATTATGCCATTAACTATGCCTGCGAACCCAAGATAAATGCTAGTAACTGTAATTCACAACAAAAATAAATTATATTAACATTTGGGGTAATATTTGATATTAAATTCTAGTGAGATGAATATTAATTAATGCTTTGATGGTATTCCACTTCGAAGTGCTACTCTTTGGAATAAGGGCAATTATAATATCAAAATATTGTTACTATTTTTTTATTTATATTTTTTACATAACTCTTTCATATTTTCATCATTGTAGGATCACGATAGCTTTACCAAAAATGTAAAGTAAAGTTTGTACAACAGCTCATCCGATAATAGATAATTAAAAGAATAAGGTTTCATGTAGTAAAAACTTTATATGCTCATGAGTTATATGGAGAAGATTATAATAGAATCTAGATATGCATATATTTACATATATTTAGAGGTTATATTGATCATGAATTTGATCAATTTGTCCAATGTTGGCATTACCTTAATACGTGACAAATAAGCATAACTCTATTGATCCTTAGTCACACAATAGATTTATTATTAATAATAACTGGAATGCATAACTATGTTACTTGCACTTAATTCAATTCTAAGGTATTCAACTTAACTTGAATCAAATGATAAGAACATTGTTACTAAATGTGGACCTTAGCACCACTATATAACATGGAAAATTATAATACCTATTAATGTAGATTTAGTCACATACCTTGCAAGAGTACTCACATGAGAATTTATCTAATCTTCTCTTGGAATCAAATGACTACAATTACATAGGCACACAAACACAGTCGGATCCTGTATCATCCCATTTGACACTCTCTTAATCCACATAGTAGAATAGCATAGGTTCATAAATGAATGGGGTTGTGATCCTGACATAAAGGGAGAGTCCTTACACTTGCATGAATAGAGTCGTCAAACAACAGTTACGTAAGTTTGTCTTGATATTTTTTTGATGATATTCTTATTTACAATAGATCATGGGAGGATCACTTGAGGTATTTAGATGAGGTGTTTAGTATTTTGGAGAGTGGGAGAGTGAATCTTTATTTTCCAAGGATTCCAAGTGTGAATTTTTCATGACAATATTGTTGTATCTTGGGCATATTATTAGCTCAAAGGGAGTTATCGTTGATCCTGAAAAGATCAAGGCTATTCTTGATTGGCCTCCACCTAGAAACCTTACTCAGTTGAATGAATTTTTTGGACTTTGTGGTTTCTATAGAAGGTTTTTCAAGGGATTCTCACAGTTGTCTACCCCAATTATTGATTCAACCAAAAAGGGGAATTCGAATGGTTTGAATCAGTGCAAAAAACTTTTGATAGATTCAAGTAGTTGATGAGTATGTGCCCATTCTTAGCTATTCCAGACCTCTCCAAGCCTTTCAAGCTTGAGTGTGATGCCCTAGGTGAAGGAATAGGTGTAGTTGTCATGCAAAATAAACACCTTATATCTTTTGAGAGCAGGAAGTTGAGAGGAGGTGATCGAGCTTACTCCATTTATGACAAGGAGATGTTGGCAATCATGCATGCACTTGCAAAGTTTAGACAATACATTGCATGGGGCATATTTGTAGTGAAAATAGATCATAGTAGTCTTAAGTATTTTCTTAATAAAAATGATCTCAATGAGAGGAAGTATAAATGGGTAAGAAAAATTTAGGTATATGGCTTTGACATTGAATATGTCAAAGGGAAGAAGAATTTAATGGTTGAGGCTTTGTCTAAAAGACCACATTTGAGGTCCATTTCAATCATAGCAACAGATTGGAAGGAAAAGATAGAGGCTAATTATGCTAAGAATGCATTATAAAACAACATACTTGATGGGTCTTTATAGGATAATAGATACTAGGGGAAGGAGGGCCTCATTTATTATAAGGATAGAATATGGTTGACTCTTGATTCTAAGGTGAGAGAGCACATATTTAAGGTATTCCATGACATTTTGATGGCTGGCCATCTAGAATATTATAAGGAATACAAGTAGATCCGTGAGAGATTTGCATGGAAATGGATGAAATATGACATACTTAAGTACACCCGTGAGTGCCTAGTATGCCAACAAAACAAAAATGAGCATACTTATCCTGCTGGTTTATTGCAACCCCTTCGCATTGCTACTAAAAAATGGGAAAGCATATCAATGGATTTCATCACAGTGCTTCCCAAGGTGCAGGGGAAAGACAATATTTATGTGGTTGTGGATAGATTGACTACATTTGCACACTTTTTTTCTATATCAACAAGGTTTATAGCAATGCAAGTGGCAAATTTATTTTTTAGCAAGGTATTCAGGCTTCACAAGACACCCAAGGCCATCATCAGTGATAGGGACATCAAGTTTATGAGTTTGTTTTGGTAGGAGTTAATTAGATTATGTAGTATGGAGCTAACCCCTAGCACTATTTACCACCCTAAAACTGATTTGAAAACTAAGGTGGTGAACAAGTGGGTGGAAGACTACCTACGCAACTACATTTCAGGGCAGCAAAAGGCATGGGTCAAGTGGTTGCACCTAGGAGAGTATTGCTATAATTTTACCTTCCATGTGTCTATTCAAATGTCTCCATTCATGGTATTATATGGTTACGAAGCTCCCATATTTGTTGATTTAATTTTTGGAGATTTTAGAGTGCCTAGAGCTAGAGATCTTCTTCAAGAGAGTCAAGACATCATGAGGTCTCTAAAAGAGAATATACAACATACTCAGAATCAACAAAAGCTATATGCTGATCAACACTGCATTGAGCACGTTTTTGAGGTTGGAGAAAAGGTTTACTTATAGTTGCAGCCCTACAGATATTCCAATCTCAAGAAGAGTGTGTTGGAAAAGATTAAGCCTCAGTTTTATGGTCCTTTCAGAGTTATTAGGAGGATTGGAGAGGTTGCCTATGAGCTGGAGCTACCCGAGAACAACAAGGTGCATAATGTCTTTCGTGTCTCTCGCCTTAAGAAGGAACTTGGTTGGAATGTGGTTCCTTCTACAAACATGCCTCCTTTGGATGAGGAAGGTAAATTGATTTTGATTCCTAAGGCTATATTGGAGGTCAGAAAGCATACACTATGAAGAAGGGTAGTCAAGGAGTATTTTTTTAAGTGGAAGAATTTTCTAGTGGAGGATGCTACTTGGGAGAGTGAGTAGATATTGCAGCATCTAGAGTTATGATTACTTGAGGACAAGCAATCTTAGGAAGGGTGGACTGTAATGTTGCCTTCTTTCTCTTGAGTAGTGTAGTGATTCAATTAGCCTATTTCAGAGTTCCCATAGGCTAGTTGATGTGGTTAGGGGACTTAGTGGCTAGAATTGGAGATTAGTGTTGCAGTTTTTGGAGGGTTTTCTATTTATAGAAGTGGTTGGTTTATGATGTTGCTATCTTTAGTTCATCACTGTGTTCTTTAGTGGCCTTCAATTTTGCTCAGTTTTTCCATTTGGTATATACTTACTATTTTTAGTAGCGATATTTATAGTAAGTCATCTTTGGGGGAGTTGGTCTCAGGCTTATATGTATGTAGTAGTATTATTTATGAGTTTATTTTTATATATCCTAAGGTTGCAGTGTTTAATAATTTTTTAATTCAATAACTTAAGTTGTTTTATAAAGTTATTTTATAAACTTAAGTTGAAGGGGTGAGTGGTCATTCAAAAAGTACCATGGCCTAGGCCTGCAACTTAAAGTTGCTTTAAAAGGTTTAATTAATATTTTATTTTCTCCATCAAAGGGAGGCCTAGAGCAGATAAAATAATCTAAAATGTTTATTTTTCAAAGTCTAAGAAGGGCATGGGTTTTTTAGAAGGAAATTAAGAAGCTTTTCGAGTCCAGTCACCCTATCTTCTTTATATTTTCTTTTTGGATCTCGTTTTCATATCTCTACTTTAGAAACATAAATAAATGCTACTGGATTTATTCCATAGTGCTTGGGATACAAACTAAGGATGAAAACCCTCTTCATTGGGGCTAGTTTTAGTGGTGAAATATCCACCCTAATTAGATAGTAATGATTCTATAGCAGGAATCAATCAGTGCTTCACATAGTTTGATTTTGGTGATTGGAAAGTAAAGATTTATCAATATTTTTGAAGAGTTTTTAGTGTGTTTTTATTGTTTCTAGTTTGGAGTGGATTTTTGAATATTTTGGAGTGTTTTATTTCAGTTTTTGGGTGCTTTAGAATATGGACCTAAACTAGGTTTTTTGATCATAGATCCGAGTTGGCTAGAGAAATTGAAATGGGTATTGATTTATTAGAAAACCTATCTCATGGTGATTCCAAGGATTAATTTTTTGCATTTTTTAGTGGTGTATTTTATTTTATAGAGGAGGTCAAAATTTAAAGAGGGGTGCCATCTTGTTGCTATAAAACCCTATTTGAAACCAACACATGTTGGGTTTGGTTGCTATACTTTGGGAGCTTAAAAAAGGAGGCTTAGATGTTGGAGAAACAAGTGTTTTGAATATCATTTGTTGGGGTGTTGTTCGGTGCTATCAAAGAGCCTCATTGTTGTTGTTAAAGGGGCCCTATCAAGATTGTAAACTCTTATACCAGGTTTGATATTACATTGTATTATTCCGATACAAAACTCAAAATGAATTTCTATGCTATTTACTACAATCTCTATTGAAAAGGATTTAGTATCTTGTTTTCTTATTCTTTGCAATCTTCTCTTATGTTATATCCATCTAAAAAAACATTGAAAAAATAAAACAAAAACATTTCATTGAACAAGCAACCAACAAGCAGAGTTTAAAAAAAATTAGGGGTGTATGTTACAAAATGCTTGAAATTCACGAAATTTATAAACAGTAATAGACTTCTAATCAACTCATTTGTTTATCTATTGACACTACATTCTACTATTCATTCCCTAAAATATGGTTTGATGTTCATTATTGACTTCGTCGATAGACATTCTCTACATGATCATTAATATTGCTTTGCTTTGACAAAGTCTCGGTACCCAAAATTACATCTTGGAAAATAATATAAGTGCTTTATATTTAGCACTATCAATATTTCATTACAACACTTTAAAATGTTTAAAACATCATTCAAATTTATATTAATGTGTTTCTTGCCATTAACGCTATTTCCATAGCAATATGTTGAGCGCTATTCTTAGCATAAGCTAAGTTTTAAATACTTTACGCCATAAGATAATTCAACACCTAAATAAACTGTTACTTTATTTATAAATATAATGTATATAACTTATATATGTATATATATGTATGTATGTATATATATATCTATATACATCTCAATTTATTATGTATATAAGTATATATATATTTATAATTCATAGGTTAAAAGAATTGTATCATTCAAAATATGGATCCTTGAATATATATCCTCATATTTCACATATAATAATGTATGGATATATATATATATGTGAATATATATTCATATATATATATATCAATATACTTGTATGGATTTTTCCATTATGTTGATACATATACGTATGCTAATATGCATATACATATATATACTCGTATACAATATATATCATACTTTTGATATATAAACATATATTAACACCTTCATATTAATTGAGATATATAGATGGTATGTATATATATATATATGACATCTTTTCTGATCAATATTCTCATGCATATGGGAAATCCGCCCATGAACATGCATAGATACATCTATCTTTGTATGCTCATGTGTGTAATCACTCATGCATGTGAGTTTATTTTTTACACATAAATATATACATATATAAATATTTTATGTGTATATCCTATAAATTCTAAAGAACTCAAAAGAAGAACTCACTCATCACTAAGAGATTCAACATCATAAACCTCTAAACAAGAACATTCACAAATATACCACAACCAAGAATAAAGACTACTTACTATTTCCCACTAATATCCAAACTTGACCAAACTAGAAGTGTGTGTGTGTGCAAAAATCAATTTAGGTCTTTTTCTCAAAGGTTACCAGACCAGGTTATTCTCTCTGAATGATACTTCCCCTCTCTTAAAGAGGCTTGGATCAATTCTTGCATCCAACTTATTACATTGCAATAGTAGTTAGCTAAAAACAATACATTTGTTTGCATCAAATATTTCTTAATTAGAATCATTTCATAACATCAAATTGAAACAACATTTATTCATCATATTTCCAACACAAAACATAAATACACTCATTTTAAGCATTTTCACCCAACTAGGTAAAAGTAAATAATTAGTAGCACAACAGGGTGTAACATATCCCCCCTTTTGAATCATTGTCCTCTATGATTTTTAAGTAGCTGAGATATAATATACTATAAGCATAAAATAGAGTTGTTTTTCAAGAACTTTCAAAAGCATGCAAGACATGAGGAAACTTTTTCTTAAACTCAACATAGTCTTCCCAAGTGGAAAAATCTTCTACATATTGGTCCCATTCGACTTTGGATTTATAGAGCCTCCCTATTATGCAAGAAAAGCTTATGTGTTCCAAGGACCTTGAGAGGCTCAATAGTTACTACTCATGGGTCCTATACGTATTAATCATTCCAATCAATAACATGATTATCCCCTGGTATATACTTTTTAAGGTATGATATGTGAAACATATTGTGCATCCTGGCAAGAGTTGGTGGCAACAAAATTTGGTATGCAACTAGGTTTATTTCCTCAAATATCTCAAAAGGACCTATGTAGTGTGGAGCTAGTTTGGAAAACTTTCCAAACTGAATGGAACTCTTATGGGGTTTCACTCTTAACAATACCTTTTCCCCTACTATAGAATTTTTGGGTACCCACTAAGAATCTGCATAGCTTTCTTGCCTATCATTGGCTTCAACTAGCCTCTTCTTAATAATCCTTACTTTCTCTTCCATTTCTGATAACATTTCTGATCCAAGACTTATCCTATCCTCTAGCTTACCCTAGCTTATAGGAGTCTAACATTTTCTTCCATACAGTGCTTCAAATGGAGCCATCTTGATTGTTGAATGATTAGAATTTTTGTATGCAAACTCAAATAATGGTAGGTAATCTTACCACTTGTATTGTTTATCCATGTAATCCATTATTAATATATTTTCAAGAACTTAGTTTACTCTTTCTATTTTCCCATCCATTTTTGGAGAATAAGATGACCTTATATTCAACTTAGTTCCAAGTGAAGAGAATAAGGTTTGTCAGAATCTAGATGTTACATAGGCATCCCTATCTGATATGATCTTCTCAATAATTTTGTTCAATCTAAAAACTCCTTGGATAAATTTTTGAGCTATAACCAAAGCTCGATCAGTTATATTTCCTAATATAAAATATGCTACCTTGGTTAACTTATCTACCACCACTAGAATGGCATTGTGCTTATTTAGTGACATAGGTAGACCTTCACAAAATCCATACTAATGACTTGCCACATGCTTTTAGGTATATCATATTGATATAAAAGTCTTGCAACAAATCTCGCAACATCTCCCTTCATACCCTTCCAAAAATGTAGTGACTTCACATCTATCAACATATTTTTCACACTAGGATGTCTAGAGTATGGTTCATTGTGAACTTCTTCCCACACTAGGTTCCTTAACTCCTTTATTTTAGGTACATATACTCTTCCTTTAAACCTTAATAATCCATTTGGTTCAAATTAAAAACATTCATATCTTGTATGTTGTGGATTATCCATGAGTGCTTTCTTAACTTGATTATAAAATTCGTCACTCATGGACTCTTGTAACACTCACTCCTTAAAGTTGGTTTGAATTGTTATCATAGATGTGATCTACCTTTTTCAACTTAAGGCATCAACAACATTGTTCTCTTTTCCCTTGATGTAGCTAATATTGAAGTCATAGTTTGCTATTAGCTCCAACCACCTTCTTTGTCACACATTTAGATTGGGTTGGGTAAATAAATAGTTGAGATTGTGGTGATTAGTCTTTAGCTCAAAAGTCTTTCCCATTATATAATGTCTCCACATCTGTAATACATGAACAACTACTGGTAACTCCAAATCATGTGATGCATAATTTTATTTGTAGGGCTTCAAGTTTCTTGATTCATATGCAATAAATTTCCCTTCATGCATCAAAACTCCTCCTAATCCATCACTTGATGCATTTGTAATGACAGTAAAGTTTCCTTTTGGATCAGGTACCTTCAATATTGATGTAGTAGTTAATTTTCTCTAAGTAGGTCAAAAGTTGCTTCACATGTTTCTGACCATTCAAATTTTTTACACTTCCTTTGTAATGAGGTAATAGGAAAATCTATTTTAGAAACATTTACAATAAACTTCCTATAGTAACCAACAAAACCCATAGATCTTCTAACTTCTGGTACATGTTTTGGCATTGGCCAGTCAAGAACCATCTTTATATTAGTTGGATCAATTGAAATCCCTTTCTCTGAAATTATGTGACTAAGGCACTGCACTTCCTTCTAAAAGAATGTACACTTAGAGAGTTCTCCATATAGCTTGTGCTCTCTTAATCATTGGAGAACTATCTCTAAATGCCTACAATGCTCCTCTTCATTCTTGGAATAGATTAAGATATCATCTAGGAAGAGTAATACAAACCTATCCAAGAAGTCTCTAAATACATTATTCATTAGGTTCATGAATGTTGCAGGTGCATTTGTAAGTCCGAAGGGTAGGACTATGAACTTGTAATGACCATATCTAGTCCTGAAAGTAGTTTTGAAATTGTCTTCATCTTTGATCCTTAGTTGGTGATAACCAAATCGTAGATCAATCTTTGAAAATACTCTCTCTCCTCGCATATGATCTAAAAGATCATTGATACATGGAAACAAATACTTGTTCTTTATTGTAACTTTATTAAGCATCTAATAATTTATACACAAGTGTAGTGTACCATCCTTCTTTTGTATGAAGATCACTGGCGCTCCCTAGGGTGAAACACTATGTTTTAAAAATCTTTTGGACAACAACTCTTCCAATTGTGCCTTAAGTTCCATTAATTCTATTGTATTCATCTTATAGGGTACTTTAGATATAATTTTTGACCCTGGTACAAGATAGATGGAGAAATGAAATACTCTTTTGGGAGGTAGTCTAGGTAGTTCTTCTATAAATAAATATTACAGAAGCATATCCATTTCTCTAGACTCCACCAGTTCCCCTTCATTAGCTTCTTGCATATCACCATTCATGAATTTATCTTGAGGAGAAACTTCCTTGAATTATTCTAATTTATTCATTTTGACTGCAAAAATTTGGAAACCTTTCTTTTTTGCTCTATGCATTTGCACAGCCAAAATCTATCACAGTTTTACTTCTCCAGGAGTTCCTTGAAAAGACACTAGATTACCTAGATCATCTAGAAATTCTATTTTTTGGCATGTAAATCTACTTTATCTCTATGCTTTGATAACCATTTCATACCTAATTTGACATCATAGGATCCTAAGGGTGCTACATATAAGTTTACTTCCGTTGTGAAACTTGGAAGTTCAACCCTTGCATTAAATAAACATTTGTTCACCATTGCTCTTGCCTAGTTTGCATATTCTAGAACCTAGGATTTTTCCATAAAACTAGCCTTCCTAGAAATTTAATTTTCTACACTAGGTGAAACAAAATTTTATGTGGCTCCACTATCTATAAGTATGGAAATAGGTAAACCAAACAAAGTACTTGTGTTGCCAACTCAAGGGTAGACAGTTGAGAAGGGGGGGTGAATCAGTTGTCACCAAATTTCAAACTTATTCAACTTATTAACCTTATTCTTAGATTTGATAATTAATCATGAAAACATAAATGAACAATACATCAGAATCACACATAACACAAATATTTTAATGTGGAAACCCTATTAGGGGAAAAACCATGGTGGCAGTCAGTCCACAAGACTATACCTTGTTAAAAGTATAAGAGAATATAAATGGGGAATGCACATGCATTTAGGCACACTTCTTAGAGCTCACTACTCAAATTCAAAATAGGGTTACTGCCCAAAGGAAGACACACTACCTTACAGAAAGGTTCTAATTAAATCCATTAGACTTTGAACTAAGAAAAATAGCATCTGCTAATACATGGTTATAGTTCTGGTTAAGCACATGAATACTTCTTCACTCTTCTTCACTCTTCTTCTCTCTCTACTCTGCCTTCAAATGATCTAAAATTTATTCACACACAAGACTCTTACATTTCTCACACACATACAAACACATTCCTTCAAATGATAAAAAAATTTCTCTTATATATCCGCAATAAGAAATTACACCGCTATAAGTCAACTCCAAAGAAATAATAAAATGAATATAAATAGTCAGCCCAAATCAATAAAGATTATTCATACGAATCAACCAAGGTCAGCCACAACATAGTGAAGACCGAAAATAACATCCTCAAACACAAACCACTTCAATTAATTACTCCTCAAAGATCCACAACACACTTCAAAACCTTGTTGGCCAAGAACATGAAAAACATGAACACACAAGAGAAAATCTCATATCACGAGCACAACGATGATTGTGGATGTGAAACACAGATAGATCATGCACTAGAAACATCCACAAGCATTATGAAACATTAGAGAAGAATCCACAACAATTGAACTTATTGGAATCACATGATCCTCATTCAGGAACACAAACTGAAGTAACAAAAAAACTGTCAAAATACAAATCTTTAGACTCGATCAAATCTTCACTCAAATCTCTAAAACTTGGTGTGGATAAACTAGATATACTCAAAAGGAAACCCTTTAGTCCACAACCTCTGAATAGAAACATATTGATCACACTAACAGAAAAAAAAATTTCTTCACCATTGACAACATGTAGCACTTCTTATTACAATTTTCTCAATATCCTCGACATATACAACTTCTAATGCAACAATGCTAATAGTGTTATCATCAATGACAACCACATATCAGTAACACAACACAATATCCAACAATCTCCCGCTTTTGTATTGATGGAAACACATGATGTGAAAAATACCATCAACACTACTACACTTACTCCCCTTAAGGTTCTGACTCTTCTTTCCTCAACTCTTCTCTCCACAAAGTTTTTTCACATTGCTCTTCTCCCCCTTTGACATTAATGGCAAAGATTTCTTCTATACAAGATTTGAACCACATATCTGAACACCTAAACCTCTAAACATCTGACTATTCCCCCTGAGTAGCCAACACCACAATGTCAATCTAGATCAAAATATGATCATGAAATGCATAGATTGATGCAAATCAATGCATCCTTAGTTATGATTAGGAGGGGTAATCACCCCTAACTTCACTTTGAGATACTCAAAACTATCCTTAGCCAAAAAATTTGTAAATATGTCTATAATCTGCTCCTTAGTAGGCACATACTCCAATCTAACTTCCTTTTCACTTACTTTCTCTCTCAAAAAGTGAAACTTGATAGATATATGCTTGGTCTTGGAATGCAATGCCAGATTCTTAGAAATGTTAATGGCACTTGAGTTATCACATAATATAGAAATAGGATCATCATACACAACTCTAATATCCTTCAACATCTGTTTCATCCACAGTACTTGAGTACAATTATTAGCAACAACAATGTATTTTGCTTCTGTAGTAGCTAAAGAAATAGCATTCTACTTTTTGTTTAACCATGAAATCAACTTCTTTCCCAAGAAAAATGCTTCACCACTAGTACTTTTCCTATCATTCACATCTCCTACCCAATCAACATCAATAAAGGAACTCAAAGTAAGATCATCTTTATAATACCATAAACCAAAATCAACTGTCCCCTTCAAGTATGTAAAAATCCTCTTCACAATAGTGACATGAGATTCTTTAGGATCAACTTGAAATCTAGTAAAAATACATATAACATTCATGATATCAGGCCTAGTTTTAGTCAAATAAAGCAATCCACCAATCATTGATTTGTATCTAGTCTGATTTGCATTCAAAGAATCATTATCAGTTTTCAACTTGCATCTGGTCACCATAGGTGTACCAACTAGCTTTGAATCTTCCATACCAAATTTCTTCAACAATTCTTTCACATACTTGGACTAAGATATAGAGATCACTTTATCTAACTGAGTAATTTGTAATCCCAAAAAGAATTTCATCTCTCCAATCATTGACATCTCAAACTCATTCTACATCTCAATAGAAAAATTTATACACAAGCTATCATCTCCTCCAAATATGATATCATCAACAAAAACCTCCACAATCAAATCTTTATCACCATTCTTGAAATATAGATTACTATAAGCAGTACCTTTGTTAAATCCAAGCTTCACCACACACTTATCCAATCTGGCATACCATGCTCTAGGGGCTTGTTTGAGTCCATACAATGCTTTCTTCAATCGACAAACCATATCTCCCTGATTAGTCAACTCAAATCCATCAGGTTGTTCAACATACACTTCTTCTTTCAATTCAACATTTAGAAAAGTAGACTTGACATCCATTTGATAAAATTTGTAGTCTTTGTAAGCATCATAAGCAAGAAAAAGTCTCACAACTTCAATTCTAGCAAAAGGGGCAAAGGTTTCTTCAAAATCAATACCTTTCATATGTAAATATCCCTTACATACGAGTCTTGCTTTTTTTCTAACCACTTCATGTTGTTCATTCAGTTTGTTTCTAAAGACCCATTTAGTTCTAATTACATTCTTATCCTTAGGTCTGGGAACAAGAATCCATATATCATTCTTCTCAATTTTTTGTAGTTCCTCTTTCATTGCTTCAACCCATTGTTCATCTTTGCATGCTTCATTCACATTGTTAGGCTCAGTCTTTGAAATCAAACAATATTCTTTTGCAATCTTTCTCCTAGTCTTGACACTTTTTTTCTTATCACCAATAATTTGATCTTTTGAATGATGTATCTTTACATACCTCAGAGTCTTCTTAGAATGTTCTTCAAATTCAAGCTCTTTTGTTCTCCTTCATCTTGATCTTCTTGATTCACAACAATGATTTGGACTTGAATTGAGTTTTAACCCTCGTTTGTACTATCATTTTGATCATCAAATTCCTATCCACATGTTTTGGATAGTGCAACTATGTCTTCATCAACCTTAACATTTGCACTTTCAACCATTTTCTTCAATATCTTATTGTAACACCGATAGGCCTTACTCTTAGTAGCATAACCCAAAAAGATTCCTTCATCACTCCTAGCATCAAAATTTCTTATATCTTCATCTCTTTTGATGTAACACTTGCTTCCAAAGATCTTGAAATATCTAACAGTAGGTTTTTGACCAGTCCATAGCTCAAAAGGAGTCTTACTAGTATCACCTTTGATTTGTACCCAATTAAGTGTGTACAAAATAGTACTCATAGCTTCTCTCTAGTAGATATGAGGTACATTGCCTTCCAACATCATGGTTCTAGCAGCATCTAGAACTGTTATGTTCTTCCTTTCCACAACTTCGTTTTGTTGAGGGGTCTGCGGTGCAAATAACTATCTCTTTATTCCACGCTCTTCACAAAAAGAACTAAACTCACCAAAAGTGAATTCACCACCTCTATCTGATATCAAAAATTTAATCTTCAGACCTGTCTTTGTCTCAACCATAGCCTTTAAGATCTTGAACTTTTCTAGAGCTTCATATTTCTCCCTTAAGAAAGTAGCCCGCATCAGCCTTGAATAGTCATCAATAAGTAACATGAAGTACCTATATCCTTGTAAACTTCTAGTTCTAGTAGGACCACACAAATCAGTATGCACAAGATCCAACAATCCATTTGAATTTTTTTGTTTACTTCAAAATGAAATTCTTGTTTGCTTTCCTAACTGACATTTGTTGCATATGGCATTAGTAGGTTTCATCAGCTTAGGAAGATTTATCATAGCCATAGTGGAACTTATATTGACAATATTATCAAAGTTAACATGACACATTCTCCTATGCCACAACCAGCTTTCATCAATTTGAGCAATCAAACAACTTTTACTAGCAAGACTCAGGTGGAAAATATTACCTTTTTTTTGTACCTAATGCAATCACAGTTCTAGAATTTCCCAATATTTTACACTTACCATCCATGAACTGAAGATTGTATCCCTTATCAACCATTTGTCCAACACTTAAAATATTATGCTTCAAACCTTCAACAAACAAGAAATCATTAGTATTATTCTTACCATCAAGAGAAATGCATCCTTTTCCATAGATCACACCAACTTTATTGTCACCAAATATCACAACACCACCATCATACTTTTCCATATTCACAAACTTACTTTTATCTCCTATCATATGATGAGAACAACCACTGTCAATTAACCATTCATCTTTCTCTTCAACTCGAGCAGCTAGGGATTTCTCCACATTTGTACAGCTAGTAGATTCAGTAGACACATGATTATTTTCCTTGATAGCAATAAACACAAATTCATCTTCACTTGCATTTCCTTTGTCAGATTCATCATCTATCACACCTTCATCAACAATATAGTAACACTTCTTTTGGAATTTAGGCTTGGTAAATCTTGGCTTGGAAACTCTCTTAGGACACCTTGATGAAAAATGACCTATCTTATTGCAAGAGAAACATTTAATAGGCAACTTTCCTTTATACTTACCTTGTACTCTGGCTTCTCTTCTCACAATCAATGCTTCAGGTTCTTCAAACTCTCTTTCTTCTTCATTGAGTTGTCTCATTTCATCCTGATACTTGAATGTCTTTCTAGATGAACCTTCACCCAGATCATATCTCTATCTATCTCTTCTAGAAGTAGTGTCCTTGAATGCAAATTCAACCTTAAGAAGCGCATCACCAAATTCACTCAACTCAAAAGTAGTAAGCTTACCAATCAACATATCTTTGGTAACATTTGTTACAGTCCAAAGCTCTTCAATAGCACTAGACTTGAATTTGTAAGAATTAGGAAAGGATCTAAGAACTTTAGAAACAATTTCTGATTCGTCTATCTGTCCACCAACACATATGATACCACACACAAGTTCATTCACTCTTTGCATGAAAGTAGTAACATTTCCATCATCACCCATTTTCAACTTTTCATATTTCTCTTTCATACTTTGTAGTCTAGAAATCTTCACATTAGCATCACCTTCATACAAGGTTTCCAACTTTTTCTAGATCTCATAAGCAGTCTTCAGATCCATCACATTTGTGATATTAGTATCATTCAAAGCACTCAACAATGCATCCTTAGCCCTGATATTATACTCAACATAAGTACTATTCGGTGGAATAACATATCTATTAGTTGTAATTCTCCACTAGGGTTCACCAATGCATCTCAAATGGAAATCCATTCGAGTCTTCCATAAAGAATAATTTGTTCCATCAAATATAGGACTATCTTTCTTATGAGTCACCATCCTGGATCACCTCAATCTACTAAAATTCTTCCAAGCAACCATAAGCTCTGATACCAATTGTTGACAACTCAAGGGCAGACAACTGAGAGGGGCGGTGAATCAATTGTCACCGAATTTTAAACGTATTCAACTTATTAACCTTATTCCCAGATCTGATCATTAATCATGAAAGAATAAATGAACGACAAATCATAATCACACATAACATCAATATTTTTACGTGGAAACCTTGTTAGGGGAAAAATCACTTTGGAGGTCTGCCCACAAGATTATAGACTGTTAAAAGTATAAGAGAATATAAATGGGGAATGCACATGCATTTAGGCACACTTCTTAGAGCTCACTACTCAAATACAAAATAGGCTTACTACCCAAAGGAAGACACACTATCTTATAGAAAGGTTCTAATTAAATCCATTAGACTTTGAAATGAGAAAAGTAGCATCTGCTAATGTCTGGTTACAGTTCCGGTTAAGCACATGAACACTTCTTCACTCTTCTTCTCTCTTTGCTTTTCCTTTGAATGATTTGAACTCTATTCACACACAATACTTATAATTTGAACTCACATACACACACATGCCTTCAAATGATAAAACAATCACTCTTATATATCTGCAACAAGAAATTACATCGTTATAAGTCAGCTCCAAAGAAATAATAAAATGAATATAAATAGTCAGCCTAAATCAATAAAGATTATTCATGCGAATCAACTAAAGTCGACCACAAGATAGTGAAGACCGAAAATAACATCCTCAAACATGAAAGACTTCAATTAATTACTCCTCAAAGATCCACAACATACTTCAACACCTTGTCGACCATGAACATGAAAAACATGAACACGCAACTAAAAATCTTGGATCACGACAACAATGATCAATGCAAATGTGTAACATAGATAGAGCACGAACTAGAAACATCCACACAAATTTGGCAAATAAATGACTACGTGACTAAAAATTCTAGTCATGTGACTAAAACTTTTTGTCACATGACTAACACTAGTATTATTTGGCAAATAAATGACTAATTTGGTCATTTATATGTGACTAATTTGGTCATCGAGTAAAATCACAACTAAATGACTAAATAAATGACTAATATCAAAAAAATAAACATGACTAAATAAATGGCAATAGCAAACAAATAAAAATGACTAAATCAATGACTATTACTCATCCATTCTTTTTTCTTTCGAATTTGATCATAATCCATAGAGCTTAAGCCCCCCTCATGGGACCCCTATCTAAGCAGACCATTTGGCTGCCTAGGTTGCTTGGTGCACCAAAAATACCTATTGCGTGGAAGGCATTGCCTCTCGGTGCAATCTTAAGGCCTTCACATATTTTATATTTTTTTTTATCATTTACATTCTTTAACTTGTATTACTCATTATGTTAATGAACCATTAATGTTTTTAACTATGATTTGAAGCTAGTTTGATAACATATAATTCTACTAGTGATTCAATAAGAATTATGGTACATATAATACATATATATTATCAATTATTTCAATCCATTTGAATGGATCATTTGAGGAATCAAGAATCAATAGTGCTATTCCTACGTTTTAAGGTTTTCCCTTGGCTTGCAGAGCAGAAAATTGGCTTAAGAAAGACTCGCTACTACATACAAGAGGGATTTAAGAAATTAATTTAAGACAAAATATTAATTTTGTCTTAAATATATATTTTATTAGTAATCAAGATTTCTAGATAAAACTGTGTACAAATTTTTCCTCATCAACATTTTGGATCATACTCCATGATCCATCATCATGATGATTAGTAGATAGAGAGAGAAATGAAAATTAGATAGCAGACTTGGATAGAAATAGGGGAGAGGGTGGTGAGGGAAGGATGTGAGGCACACACTCCAAAGGGATGAAAAAGAAAAAGGGAGGAGAAAAATAATTAGAGAAATGTAAAGAAGAAATTTAATGAGAAAACCTAGAAAAAACACTTAAATAATTAAACAAAAGGACATAAGAACCCCTAAATTACAGAAAGGATCAAAGAAGGAAAGGAAGAAAACCAAAAATGAGAGGGAAAAAAGAAGGCCAAAAGAGAACACTAAGATAAGAATAGATATCAAAGAGAACAAAAATAATTAAAAGGAGAAAGAATGAGACAAATGAAAAATATAAATAAAAAAAAGGAACATAAAAATAATAAAATCAATAAGTGAAAAACACAAAATTAAGAGCAACCTAATAGGAAACATAAATTATAAATAGAAGTGAAAGAACAAATTAAGATTAAAAACATGAAGGAAACAAATAAAAACATCCAAGACAAGAAAACACTAACCAATAAATAATACTAAAAAAGAAATTAAGACATAAATTATAACAAATAAAAGCAATACAATAAGAAATAAGTCACAAATTATAAATGAAAAGGAAGGCATAAATTAATCTTAAATGAAAAGAAAGGCAATAAATTATTAGAAGAGTGTAATAAAATAAATAATGAAATAATGAAGTGAAAATAATTAAAATAATTATAATTAACAGGGTAAAGCAATGATACAGAAGAGAAGAAAACTAAAATTGATAAAATAAAAAATAATAGGAACTAAAAAAACAAGGGACAAAGAAAAAGGTTAAAACAAATAAAATCACAAAATAAAAGAATTAAAACAAAAAAGAAGCAAGAATAAGGAGGACATAGAATTATAAACTACAAAGAAAACAAAAAGAAAACAAAAATTATCAAAAACACACAAAAATTATCTAAAATAATTTTTTTATTTCCCTCTCTCATTCATTTTCCCTCCTTCTGTAGACTTGCATTTTTTTGCATAAAATATTAATATTGCTTGAAATCATTTTGGTGCTCTGGAATTGCAGCTGGAAATGGTAGACAAGCATCATGTGACCATAATGTGGAAGCAAATAATGTACACAAATGTCCTCCCTGTATTTTGCTCATGGTTACTGTAAGCATGGATCCAACTGTCGATTTTCACACAATCTATAGAATCCCATGATTAAAAACATATCGCTGGAGAAATTAGACATGGAAATGCAAGAACTTTTAAGAGGAATGAGGGTCCCTGTTTCAATTGCTTCTCTACCTCAGTTTTACTACAAAATATTTGTTAAAATTCAGCAAGCTGAGGGATACTTGACTAAGATTCAGAGGCATGGTAAGATTAGATACAATTTGAAAAATCTATCAGCCCGGTTAAAAAATACCATTACACTTATTGATAGGCCTCACTGGTACAACATGCAATCATATTAGCAGAGGATTCCTACAGATTTACAGCATACAGGAGTGGTTTTAGTAATAGTGAAAGAGAGGATTTGTGCATAATCAATCTTGCATCTCATCAAATTTACATGACTTTTCTTGCTAAGAGCACATTCATAGAAGAGGATGTTTCAAATTATTTTGGGTATGTTAGGCATAGTTTGATTCATTTCTTTTTAATTTTTTCTCCTTTAAGATGTCGATGAAAGAGGCCCTGAGTGAGAGAAACTAGAAATATTTTGCGGCGGCCCTGATTTCTCCATCTTGTTAGGGTTTTCCACTGGTATGTCACATTGTCACTAGTTCATCCAATTTCTTGTTGATTTAGGGTTGATAATTAGAAAAAATTACCAAGAAAGCCTTATATCATAACTATTAATTATTTTCCATTTGTGGCATGTGCTTTCTTCGTATCATGGGTAAAGCATATTCCACAAAATTTGGATGTGCTTGAAATTGTTCTGTAGCATGTTTCAAACTTTTATTAGGATGAATATCCACTAGCAATTTACTTTATCAAAAGGAACACCCACTAGCAAAAACTATATTGGTACCAAAGGAATTTGTAGGAAATACCTAGGTTAAGCTTACTTCATATCACTGAATAATGATTTGACTGATATTAATTCTGAGTTGGTAAGGCTTAAGGCTCAAAGGATAACCCTTGATTTTGAGTTGTTAAGGCTTAAGGGTTATAATGATGAATGAATTTAAATGTAAGCTAAAAAGAATATTCTTTGTAAAGGTAAACATCTCTAACAGAAGCTAGGGCTATTTTCCTGATTTTAGGATTACAATGTACGCCTAATAGCAGGAGAAATCACCCAACTTGTAAACAATAAATCCTAATAGTCTTGTCTTTACTTAACCAGATTGACAATAAAAAGGGGGGTCTTCGCTAGCCCTTGTTTGATATAACACCTTCATGTTTCAATTCTATTGCAAATTAAAATGAAGACTGCTAGTGAAAAACACATATTGGCATATTTATTTCAATGCTTTTGTATGCAATACTAGCAAGTTTATTTCAATAGTTTTGTAGATTTGACTCCCCTGTAACATGTTATATACTAATTTTCAATATATTGTTTGGAGGAAAATTTATAAGGTTTTAAAAATTTTGATTTATGGGTTAAGTGTTTATAAATGCTAAAAAAATTTGTTGAGTTTCAATGTAGGAAAGGATTTCCGCTAAGTGCTTGAATTTTTTTTCAAATTTTAAGATTTGTATTGGGTTTCAATGTAGGAAAACCTACCCATTGAGGAGGTGTTTGAAAATATTAGATGTACCAGGGAAGGTTTGAGCTCCAATGAGGTGGACGAGCGGGTGAAGATATTGGATACAACAAACTTGAAGAAAATAAGGTAAGCCACTGTAAGGAAGAGGAGGATGCTTCTTTTGCCTCTATGCAAATGGTTTATTATATTCTTCTTTAAGGCATATCTATTGTGTTATATACTTTGGTCTTCGAGGCATTGCATTTGTTGCTAGGGATTTATGTTTTAGAGTTGTCCAGAAAATTTTCTATTCTTGTTCTGCTTTGACTCACTTTAGCTAAGATGCTCACTTTGTTTTCTTCCTTGTTCATGTTAGTTCACTTGCATTTGGTAACTAATATAGACAATCTATTGATTGAAAGTCATATCTTAAATTTTTAGTGTAATTATATGTGTTGGAAGTTAGCAAGGATGAAACATTGTGCAGTTACTTGTACATGTCATTTGTGGCACAAAAGATATGTTCAGCATCAGTAATGATCATAGTGTTTAGTCTTAAACTTGGCGAAAAGTGTTTTTTAATTCAAACTAGGTAGAAAAATGTGGTAAATCAGCAATTCAAAAAAATAATGTACCAAAAATGCTTTTAATAGTTTTTCTTTTGAAAATCTAAAGTTGATTTTTTGTTCTTTTCACAGACTTGGCTGAGTTTGATTGCTGAGACTTGTGATTATTGGCTATTAGACTTGGACAAGTTTTCAGACTCACTCAGCCTAGCTCATATGCATATCTATGATTACTCATCCAGGCTTTCCAAGTCTCAAGACTATTCTAATGATACACATCAAGAGTTAGGGATAAAAAATAAGAACAAAAGGCATGGTATTATTTTTCTACAAAAAAGATGAGGTTGCAGTGACCCAAATGTTTTAAAACAATTGAGCATGAAGTAGAAACTTTGCTTGCAGATGTTATCTTCTCCAACTAGTTACAACTATTAGTGACCAGAATTTGGCAAACTAAAATTTCCCAATAGAAGCGATCGGGAGTGAGAATGACATCTTCATTGTGTGCGTACATGATCCAAATAATTAGAACTTGAAAACACATGCAATGTTATTTATTAGATGGTTAGCGTGGGAAGTGTCGATCATTCTTTATGGCATTGTTCCAAACTTATAATTATATGACATGATTGTTTTTTTCTTTGGTTGATCCAAGTTGATGGTTTTTCTGGTAGTTATTTTAAAAAAAATTCAACATTGAAGGAAGCACAAGATTATGTTGCAGAAGGAGCACGAGATTCTCAGGCTCTATGTGGAAAATAGGTGCAATTCTTATCATATGAGTAGGAAAAAATGGGGTGTTCAAAATTTGAAGTGCAAACTCTAATATGGAATAAGTAGCAACTTGATTTGAGAATACATTTGAACTTCTTTTATTTGGAATTCTTTATGAAATACATTTAACTTGTTTTAAATGCTTGTGTTATTTATGCCTTTGGCCATTAAATTTCATTTTTTTTAATCATTGTGTTACTATTTTATATGCATCTCAAGGTGTCTAATGATATATTAGGGTGCTTTCAAGTAGTTTTTGCTAGTTATTCCTAGAGCTTAGGGGACCTAATGTAACCTTCATTTACTCAGAGGTTTCCCATTGAACTCTAGGAAACAAAATTTATCACAGAGATTAACATGATATATTCATCCAATAAACTAGCAACCAACTCTTATCTAAGAAAAATACCTTTTTCTTTGGAACAATTTTAGCTTCATCATCACTCAATTGTAAGTACCATGAGAAAAAGTTGCAGCTACTCACTCACTTAGCTCTCTTAATGTTAATTCTTTTCTCCTTTTCAAAAAAAATATAATACTAGCAAAGCAAATAATGCACAGTCTCATGGACCAAGAACCAAACACAAGGATGCAAGAATTCTTGAGCCAATGAAATCGAGCTAGCCAAAAATTGTGCCAAGTACCTAGCATGAGGATGCAATTATCCTTAGCCAATGAAATCAGGCTAGCCAAAAACTTAGGACATAAAATAAAACTCTAGATCCTCCACAAGCTCCAATTTTTAGTCAAACACTGATATATATAATGGATATATATATATATATTCTTTATGACTAACATGAACTATGAGTGCTCATAACTAAATACGAAGAGCAACTTCAAATACTGCCATTTCTAGTTCATAAAAAGAGGGCGAGTTCTCATAAAAATTGCCCAGTCATGCTCAACGTTATGCTTTTTACTTGATTATTTTCCATTCAAAATTAACAAAGCCTTAACAATAAGGCCTAGGATGTCTCTTCCAAAGGGGCAGGTAGAGGAGTTTTTTAAAACCTCCTTTTTTTCTAACAAGGTATACCCTAATTTGCGGTGAAATCTGCCACCTTATTGTGTTTGCACTTTATTAGCCCTGGATTCACTCTAAGCTATGGGGTCTAAAGTATGTTGAAGTAACATTGACTTGAATTTGAATGCATCCAACATTGCATCCATCCCGTGTGTCTATGGATATGATTTGTCTCCAACACAAAATGAAAGTACCATTTTATGGCCTTCGGCCCAACTAAATCCAGGTATCTTTTTAATTCCTCTATTTTTCATCAATCTCCTTAACAGTTGAACTTCACCCCACCTGCCCACTTCTACATAGATGTTTGAGAGAAGAACATAAATTGTAGCATTTTTAGGATCCAAATTGAAAAGAAACATGGTTTTAAATACTCCTAAGCCTAATTCATATGTAACCTACAAGCAGCAAGAAAACACATCCACACAACCACCATAGGTTTAACTGGCATCTTAATGATATAGTTTAGAGTGTCCTCGAGATATCCAGCATGGGGAAGAAGGTCAACCATGCACACATAATGATCAACTGTAGGTGTAATGAAATACTGCTTACTCATGTGATTAAATTATGTACAACCCTCATCCACTAAACCTCCATGGCTGCATGCACAATGAATACAAACAAAGCTTACAATGTTAGGATATGTTTCAAAGTGCTTCATTAATTCAAATATTTTGAGAGCATCCTTGCAAAATCTATTTTTTGCATATCTTGCAATTATTGCATTCCATGTGTATACCTTGGAATTTATCCTATTCTAAACGTGCAAAAAAACTTAAAAATGTGAATGGTAAAATACCAAGGACACCTCAAGATTAGCCAAAGGAATGATAAACAATAAGGAAAATGGACAAAATAAGACACAAACGATTTCACCTTCCTTGTTGTTGATTTCTTCTTGATTGGCCCTTGATTGGAATGATTTGTGTGCTCCTTAAATGGTGGATTGAGCGACTAACATGCAAGATTAGATGTGCAAAATGACTAAATGAGATGGCTAGATGATAGTAGATGATTGAGAATAAAAATTGGCAGCATGTAGTTATGAAATGGCTAAGTGTTCTGGGAAGGCAAATTAGCAGCATAAGGTTGCTCAAATCCAAAGTCTTCCCAAAAATGCCCTTGAGGAGGGGGTATTTATAGAGGATCTTGAATTCTCTAGAGAATTCAATGGTCAAGATTGATCCAACAAGGTCAAGGTGAAGGGCTATAATGGGTTGAGAATCCAC
Source organism: Sequoia sempervirens (assembly GCA_007258455.2). Classification (NCBI taxonomy): domain Eukaryota; kingdom Viridiplantae; phylum Streptophyta; class Pinopsida; order Cupressales; family Cupressaceae; genus Sequoia; species Sequoia sempervirens. Next base: position 299,851,175 of record VDFB02058242.1, on the reverse strand, counting down.
AAGCCCTCACATCTTGACATGTGGAGGGTGAAGTGGCCAAGGGGATATGAGATGGAGATGAGTTGTCACGAAGGTACATGAGGTGGAAAAAGGACATGCACCTTGGGGAGTGAGGAGATTTCCACAAAAAGGGATTTCTTGTCCCCAAGTGGGAGTGAAAGGGACACTTGAGGAATTTTGGAATTCCTCAAAAATCTACTTGGGAAAAGGAAAGGTGGTTGGGGAAATAAGTGTGAATTAAAAATTCACATTCCTAGGAAAGTCTAAAAGATAAAAGATGGGCTCCAAAAAGGTGGGACTTGGTCACATGTGGAGATTGTGACAAGTCCAAGATTGGTCACATGTGGAGATTGTGACAAGTCCAAGGTTCTAGAAGCCTTGGAAGGATGGAATGTGAATTAAAAATTCACATATAAAAGAGGGGAATCTAGGAAGAATAAAAAGGAATTAAAAATTCCTTGGAGAATGATTAGGCTTAATTAAGTAATTAGAGGATAATTAGGGGCTAATTAGGATTAAAATCCAACTTGCAAAAGTTGGAGGATGTGACCCATCCTAATCAAGGATTAGGCATGTGCACATCCTTAATGAAGAGATTAGGAAATGGATTAGGATTAGATGAAAATGACATGTAATATTTATTTAATTTATTTGATGAAAAGAGGGTTAAGGAGGGTAAGGTATTTAATTATTAATTAAATACCTTAGGGACTTGGCAGAATTAAAGATATTAATTAAATAATAGTAATATCACTTAATTAACTCGGATAGGAGGATGTTTAGATGAAAAGTGATAAATTTGGATAAATCAAGTGTCCAAATTTGGATGTCTACATTTTTCCCCTCTTTGAGATGGTGTTACGAAGTAGCATCATTTCAAAGAATATTAAAATATAGAACCCAGAAGGAAATGGTTAGATTGGAAAAGATGCCCCAGTCATCAAAGACTAGGAAGGAAGATGATGGGGGTGAAGATGAAGAGTAGGGATTGAGGATGCCCCCTCGAGAGGACATGCGGGTTGAAGAGGACACGTGTGTGCTCTCAAAAGTGATATGGAGATGGATGAAGCACAAATGGATTTCAAAAGGTGATGTTGCCCCAGTCAAGGGACAGGCCAAAAGGGGTCGATGATGGATGGAGTGTTGTCAATGAATCACTAGGATAGAGGAGGATACATCCCACTGAGTGGTATTGATGAGGGAAGGATACATCCCAAAACACCACTAAAGGATGGGGAAGAATACCTCCTGATGATGATGATGAAAGTATTGTTGATGAGGGAAGGATACATCCCAAAACAACACCAAAGGGATATGGAAGGATACTAATGAATGATGATGATGATGGGTCAAGGCTGGTAATGAGACTGGGGACAAGACCAAGGATTTGAGTAGGTGATTTGGGCTAAATGGAATGGATGGGGGTTGGATAGAGATGTGAGATAAGGATGAATGATGAATGGATGGGGGGATACATGCAAGACGATAGAATGGAAAATGAAATGCAATCCTAATGCAATTTGCCATCTTTGGAGTACTGATTTTTGCTATAGCATAAGACACCAAGTGCCAGGGTATGTGGAACCAAGGCGTAATAGTGTCTAATGCATGAAATAAACACAACACACAAGAAGGCTATCCCAACACCCCAAAGCCACAAAGACCTTGGTTGGGCCAGGTATTGAGATAACCACAAGCATGAAAGGATTCCCCAGCATAACACAATACCTCGGGGATCTTGGCGAGTACTACGTGGGACAACCAAGAAGAAACAAGCAAATAAAAAAGCAAGATATGCCCCTATGTTGACCAATCAAAACACACCATAATACGATGGATCATGGCGGCCTTGACAAGTGATGATAGGGAGCTCAGATGATAAACAAAATCCAAAAGCATCAAAAGATCACAACATCCTTTGCCATAGGATCAAGGGGATGGATGGGATTGATGAGGTCTGTTAGGAAGGATGCATCCTGTTGAGACCAAAGATGATGGATACGAAACTAAAAGATCGTTATGATGTGGGATGTTCAAAATCGATTGGATCTTATGATACAAGTGGATCTTTTTTATGAAGAACTGGCTAGATAAGGGCATAGCTTGACAAAACGACACAAGAGAGACAAGACATGAGACTGACACATCCTAAAGACCTAGGGGCTTGGGGGTCGATCAAAGATTAGCCTTGCCTACGTGAAAGCACAGAGCCCTCGTAGTTCAGTGAAAGGTGGATGACTGACCAAGATGGAGACATTGATGGATGGTAAAGATAGGATGGACAAAAGGAGAAAGACTGATGGTGGATGATAGAAGAGCAAAGTGGACAATGAAGATCGATGATGGAACCCCGGGGGCGGATCAAATGATCGACCTTGCCTACGTGAAAGCGCAAGGGCAACGTAGTTCGATAAGACCAAAGGCAAACAATGGATAAAGGATGATGGATGAGGATAGGATAAGTGGATAAAAAGATGGGACCGATATGACAAGATAGGATAGACCTGTTGGATTGGATAGGATGATGATGATCACATAAAGCTCAGGGATGGGATAGTTATCCAAAGTAGTAAAATGACTTGGGAGGATGATATGATAGATAGATGAGTGATGAAAAGTGATAGGGGATTGGAAAGATGTGCAAGAGAAGCAGGGGTGATGACGATGAGATAAATGGCATTGGGTTGCATGGGGGGGCCTATAGCCAGATACCAATGACAAGGGATTGTGAGATGGGATGAGATGGGATGAGGATAAAGATGGCAGATTGAATAAAGATATAGGGATGGGGGAGGGGAGGGATTGTTTGGATGGGTGGGAATATAAGGATTGGGAGATGAAAGGGATGCTAGGATAGCTAGATACGAAGAGAAGGATGGGGAGATGGAAGGGACGCTGTGATAGATGGATAGGGACAGAAGGATTGAGAGATGAAAGGGATGCTAGGATAGATGGATACAAAGATATAGATGGGGAGGTGGAAGGGATGCTATGATAGATGGATAGGGAGATGAAGGGATGTTGTGATAGATGGATAGGGATAGAAGGATTGGGAGATGAAAGGGGTGCCAGGATAGATGGATACGAAGATATAGATGGGGAGATGGAAGGGATGCTATGATAGATGGATAGGGAGATGAAGGGATGTTGTGATAGATGATGTCTCCAAGGACTATGTCACAAAGGAAGCAAATTCCCCCACTCTAGATATGTCATATATGAGGAGGCATGAGGGACAAAAGACAAGTGGATGGGAAGATAAAGGAGATAACTAGATGAGAATAGGATGGGTGACTAAGGAATATGATAGAGCATGGATGAAGGGGATGTATACCAATAGGTGTCCAAAGCATGCATAGATAGGTGCCCCTATTTTGATCAAGATCACAAGAAGGATGGAGGGAATGGGAGATAAATGGGATATGATGGTAGGATGCGGAAGATAGGTGGGATGGGGGGATTTATGAAGAGGACGGATAACGAAGATGGGTGCATAGCTGGAAGCATAGCGAATGGAGGAGCATATCAGGAAGTTGCCCCCAAGCAGATGGGGGATTTACATGACACTGTTTGAGGTTTTCATCATGGTACTTATCCAAGGCGCTTGTTTGCCAAGTTTTCACCATTGGACGAATTATTTCTCTTTACTATTTTTTTTTTTTGAATTTTTTGAATTTTTGTGGATTGTTGGACTTTTTTGGATTTTTGTGGATAGCAAGGGGATGAAAATGGGTAAGGATAAGGATGTTGATAAGGGGATTTAGAAGACAAGCGATAAAGATATGGATGAAGGACTCAAGCATCAAGTTCTATACTAGGTAGTAAGAGCCCATGTTCAAACTGACTATTGGATGTTGGTACAACCTTATTAGGATAAATGGATTATGCATGAGGATGAATTAGAGGGATTTGATGGGGTTGATACATGGGATAATGGATGGGATGCTGCGAAGGGTATGGATGGAATGATGGGGTGGATATGTGATGGGGAGATGTGTTTAGGACCAACATTGGCACATGTGGTGGTGGATGTGAAAAGATAAAAGGATTAAGGGATGGAGAATGTGGGGATAATGGAGGAGATGGAATGGTGAATTTTGGGACATAGGGACCCAAAACAGACATAGGAGATGAAAGGGGTGTATGATTAGCTTGTGGGTTAGCGACTTTGGATGTTCTTACTGATTTTTCATGTGATGGAATTGCATCTTTTTTCTTTGGGATCCACATGGTTTTGATCTTTGCTTTGGTGGGCCTTTGTGGCCTACAAATTTTATTTAGATTTAGACTTTTCTTCTCTTCACCACATCTTTTGGAGGGGACGTGAGGAGCCTTAGATTCATGTGGATGTTTGGATTTATGCATTTTTTCTTTAACAACCAAAGTGCTTTTAGTAGCAATGGGATGGGTGTGAGGAGATGGATGATGTGGAGTGATGGAGGTAGGAGTATGGGGATTATGTGTAGATGGAGGATGTTTAGGTAAGTTGCCCTAACGACTATGGGGTATGTGAGAGGGATGTTTATGATGGATGAGATGGATAGGTGATGAATGGATGAAAGGATGGATAGGACGAGATGGAGGAGGTGATTTTGGGATATAGGGGCCCAAAATAGATGTAGGACTGGAGGAAACAAGGGCATGGTAGATGGAGGATTAGAGATGGTAGATGGAGGGATGTAAGGACCCAAAATAGATGGAGCAGATGAAGGAGGAAGATGGACAGTTGTTTTGAGGTGATACGATAGAGGAGGAGGGATGGCCACATATGATCTGGTGGGGCGATGGGAAGAGCCGATATTTCATTTGGAAAAGGCTCGTTGAGGACATCTAGAGGTTGTACCAACATTTTTGAATTGCGAGTCGTGAGTAGTACATCCAAGACCTTGCGGATACAAGTGTTCTTTAGCTTGGATGGGCTCTATAATACCTTGCTCATGAAGGCCTAAACCTTTTCCTTGATAGTTCATTTTCTTGAGTATTCGATCTAGGACAAGATTTTTGTTATTCTGGAAGAATGATGCAAGTTCATTATTAGGTGGAAGAGGAGGGTTGGTGTATATGCTTTGTTTTTCTTCTGCGAGGAGACCACCATGGAGGAATGTGAGAGGACCAAGGGGATATGCAAGCGGTGTGGGGATAGCATTTTTAGGCGATGATGGGGGATCATGAGAAGGAGATGATGGGATAGCAACATTAGGAGAGGGAGTAGGGGTGATAGGATCTGGATTTGTGGTAGTAGGCTCATGCGATGGAGATGGAGATGGAGTAGTGGAAGCTTGAATGACAAGGGATCATGGGATGGAATGGATGGGGGACTGTGATCTTGAGGTGGACTAGATGGGATGGTAGGATCTTGATTTGGAGAAGGGGATATGCTGGCATGCTTTGGATTAGACTCTTGGCGTGACTCATCATGTGTAGAAGGCATGGTAATGGAGTCTTGTTGGGACTCTTCAAGCGGGGAAGATGGAGGGCTGGAAGATTCATGAGGTTGGAATGGGTTTTGGTGCTACCGGGAGTGGGAGGAGTGGATTGGATTTGGGTGGATCTAGGAGTAGAGGGAGTGGATTAGGCTTGGGTGTCTTCGATGGATTCGTGGTTCTTGGAGTAGGAGATGGGGGTTCAATGGATTTAGTGGGTTCAATGGTTTCAATGGTTTGATCTGCTAGGGGTGGTAACATCAATAATAGGTGTGGTATGAGAAGGGTCTCATCACTAGTGACCATGGATGATGGATCTAGATGGCATGGTTCCACGACTTCAAGATGTGGAGTTAGGGATGGCTTCTTTGTAATGAGTCCTTGGAGAACTTCTGAAATGAGAGACTTGCATATGGTTGGCTTGGCTGGGGTGGTAGAAATGGATGAGGGATTATGGAGTGGTGGACTAGGGTTAGATGGAGGAATGGGATTGAATGTAGGACTATGAGTAGATGGGGGATTAGGATTGGATGGAGGACTAGGAGTAGATGGATGAATGGGATTGGGTGGAGGGTTAAGATAAGGATATTGGAGTGGTGAATTAAGATAGGGGACATGGATTGTGGATTAAGACAAGAGGATATAGGTGGTGTAGTGGGACAAGAGGATGTGGGGGATGGATTATAATAAGGGTATTGGGATGGTGGATTATGATCAGGATATGTGGATGTAGGATTAAGGTAAAAGGGTGTGGATGTAAGATTTGTATGGACAGACTGGGAAAGAGGATTAGGATAGGGGGTCATGTATGGGGAATTGTAATAGGAATATTGTGATGGAAGATGAGGATAAGAAGATGTGGATGTTGAATAAGAGGATGGTGTAGATGGGGAAGGGGAAGGTACTGGATACCCCTTGTCAAAGGTAGCATAAGGAACATGATTAGGCTTAATTGGATTTTTCTAAAGTGGGTGGAGAGAGCTTACTAGAGATGATAGTGTCAAGGGGATCTATGTCATATACCTCTTGATCAACCAGACTTTTGTTATCAGTGTCAACATAATTAGGGTTTCCCTTGACCACTATTGATGGAGGATGAGGATTCATGATGATGACAGGATAAAGAGGATGGATAAAAGGTTTTGGGTAGGAACAAATTAAAGCTCAAATTGGGGTTTCGGTCAAGCTCAGATCAAGATTAGACAAAAGCTTAGATTAGGATGATTGGATGATGTGATGGGATTGATTTTGATGCGATTTCATAGATAGATGATTGGATTGGGTAGGTGATTTGATGAATTTGATTAAAGTACTAGATCAGTTTGATTGGATAGGATCAAATGATTAGATGATGTTGATTGGATAATTGTGATTGGATGAACTTGATCGGATTGGTGTGCTTGGATTGATTAGATGATTGGAGGAATGGATTGGTTTGATTAGATAGGAAGAAATAAAAGGTACCACTAGATAGAGCTCAAAAATTTAAGCAATTTTGGTTTTTGAATGAAGTTGATTCAACGTACGGTTTGTAAATGGTGGCCCCAGGAAGTTAGGGGTGTGTCCACCCCGCAATGCGGGGCATGGCCGCCCTGGGATGGTCAAATTCTTGATAGGAGGAAATGCAAGGTACCACTGGATAGAGCTTGAAAAAATAAGCAACTTTGGTTTTTGGACGAAATCGATCCGATGCATGGTTCGTAAATGACGACCCTGGGAAGTTAAAGGGGCGTAGTCAGCTTTCTGCAGTAAATCAGGGGCGTTGATAAAAAAATCAGGGGCGTTGACAGCTTTAAGGGGTGTTGATAGCAAAATCAGGGGTGTTGACAGCTTTTAGGGGCATTGACAGCAAAATTAGGGGTGTAGACAGCAAAATCAGGGACGTTGACAACAAAATTAGGGGCGTTGACAGCAAAATTAGGGGCGTAGACAGCAAAATTAGGGGCATAGACAACTTTCTGCAGTAAATCAGGGGCGTAGCCAGCAAAATCAGGGGCATAGATAGCTTTCTGCAATAAATCAGGGGTGTGGCCAACAAAATCAGGGGCGTAGATAGCTTTCTGCAGTAAATCAGGGGCGTGGCCAACAAAATCAGGGGTGTGGCCAATAAAATCAGGGGCGTAGACAGCTTTTTGCAGTAAATCAGGGGTGTGGCCAACAAAATCAGGGGTGTAGACAGCTTTCTGCAGTAAATCAGGGGTGTGGCCAACAAAATCAGGGGCGTAGATAGCTTTCTGCAGTAAATCATTGGCGTGGCCAATAAAATCAGGGGCGTAGACAGCTTTCTGCAGTAAATCAGGGGCGCTGCCACCTTTCTGTGGGGGTGCTGTCGCCTTTCTATAGTAAGGCAGAGTTGGGTTTTGATGGCAATGGCTATGGCAAGGATGCAATATGATAAAGTAAGGCCAAAGTGTCAAACTTGACAGATTTTTCACAAGAAAACAATTCAATCAGGCACAATCCTATGATTAATATTATGGTTATGGCAAGGCAAAGTCTTAATCTAGGATGCACAAGGTTTCTAGGGAGTCCTCGATATACTCTCGATACGTGAGGCACAACCATGAACACCAGTCCGTCACAAGCGTGAGTCAGGAACCCCAACGACATACTGAAAGGCTCAGACCAACTCTTCACGTCTATCTAGGTATCACCCTAGCTTCGACACTCCGCCAATTACGACGCGACTGGATTGGGGTACAACTTTCGTTCTCCCCCCTTTATATACCCCACCGGTACGCGTGGTTGGAATCGTCCCTTGGGTTGATGAAATCCCCAAGCAGGTCCCACTAAAAAGAAGACACTAACCGTTTCCAACTACTCCCCAGGCTCACACGAAGTGCAAGGGGAAAGTGAAAACAAATCAATGCCCCCTTGGGTAACACAATAGCAAACAACCATAGCAAGCAGTGAAGCTTAATCCTCCTAATTAGACTATGTTCGAAAACAACAAAGATTCTCAGGCTCTATGTGGAAAATAGGTGCAATTCTTATCATATGAGTAGGAAAAAATGGGGTGTTCAAAATTTGAAGTGCAAACTCTAATATGGAATAAGTAGCAACTTGATTTGAGAATACATTTGAACTTCTTTTATTTGGAATTCTTTATGAAATACATTTAACTTTTTTTAAATGCTTGTGTTATTTATGCCTTTGGCCATTAAATTTCATTTTTTTTAATCATTGTGTTACTATTTTATATGCATCTCAAGGTGTCTAATGATATATTAGGGTGCTTTCAAGTAGTTTTTGCTAGTTATTCCTAGAGCTTAGGGGACCTAATGTAACCTTCATTTACTCAGAGGTTTCCCATTGAACTCTAGGAAACAAAATTTATCATAGAGATTAACATGATATATTCATCCAATAAACTAGCAACCAACTCTTATCTAAGAAAAATTCCTTTTGCTTTGGAACAATTTTAGCTTCATCATCACTCAATTGTAAGTACCATGAGAAAAAGTTGCAGCTACTCACTCACTTAGCTCTCTTAATGTTATTTCTTTTCTCCTTTTCAAAAAAAATATAATACTAGCAAAGCAAATAATGCACGGTCTCATGGACCAAGAACCAAACACAAGGATGCAAGAATTCTTGAGCCAATGAAATCGAGCTAGCCAAAAATTGGGCCAAGTACCTAACATGAGGATGCAATTATCCTTAGCCAATGAAATCAGGCTATCCAAAAACTTAGGACATAAAATAAAACTCTAGATCCTCCACAAGCTCCAATTTTTAGTCAAACACTGATATATATAATGTATATATATATATATATATATATATATATATATATATATTTTATGACTAACATGAACTGTGAGTGCTCATAACTAAATATGAAGAGCAACTTCAAATACTGCCATTTCTAGTTCATAAAAAAAGGGCGAGTTCTCATAAAAATTGCCCAGTCATGCTCAACGTTATGCTTTTTACTTGATTATTTTCCATTCAAAATTAACAAAGCCTTAACAATAAGGCCTAGGATGTCTCTTCCAAAGGGGCAGGTAGAGGAGTTTTTTAAAACCTCCTTTTTTTCTAACAAGGTATACCCTAATTTGCGGTGAAATCTGCCACCTTATTGTGTTTGCACTTTATTAGCCCTGGATTCACTCTAAGCTATGGGGTCTAAAGTATATTGAAGTAACATTGACTTGAATTTGAATGCATCCAACATTGCATCCATCCCCTGTGTCTATGGATATGATTTGTCTCCAACACAAAATGAAAGTACCATTTTATGGCCTTTGGCCCAACTAAATCCAAGTATCTTTTTAATTCCTCTATCTCTCATCAATCTCCTTAACAATTGAACTTCACCCCACCTGCCCACTTCTACATAGATGTTTGAGAGAAGAACATAAGTTGTAGCATTTTTAGGATCCAAATTGAACAGCAACATGGTTTTAAGTAATCCTAAGCCTAATTCATATGTAACCTACAAGCAGCAAGAAAACACATCCACACAACCACCATAGGTTTAACTGGCATCTTAATGATATAGTTTAGAGTGTCCTCGAGATATCCAGCATGGGGAAGAAGGTCAACCATGCACACATAATGATCAACTGTAGGTGTAATGCAATACTGCTTACTCATGTGATTAAATTATGTACAACCCTCATCCACTAAACCTCCATGGCTGCATGCACAAAGAATACAAACAAAGCTTACAATGTTAGGATATGTTTCAAAGTGCTTCATTAATTCAAATATTTTGAGAGCATCCTTGCAAAATCTATTTTTTGCATATCTTGCAATTATTGCATTCCATGTGTATACCTTGGAATTTATCCTATTCTCAACGTGCAAAACAACTTAAAAATGTGAATGGTAAAATACCAAGGACACCTCAAGATTAGCCAAAGGAATGATAAACAATAAGGAAAATGGACAAAATAAGACACAAACGATTTCACCTTCCTTACTGTTGATTTCTTCTTGATTGGCCCTTGATTGGAATGATTTGTGTGTTCCTTAGATGGTGGATTGAGTGACTAACATGCAAGATTAGATGTGCAAAATGACTAAATGAGATGGCTAGATGATAGTAGATGATTGAGAATAAAAATTGGCAGCATGTAGTTATGAAATGGCTAAGTGTTCTGGGAAGGCAAATTAGCAGCATAAGGTTGCTCAAATCCAAAGTCTTCCCAAAAATGCCCTTGAGGAGGGGGTATTTATAGAGGATCTTGAATTCTCTAGAGAATTCAATGGTCAAGATTGATCCAACAAGGTCAAGATGAAGGGCTATGGTGGGTTGAGAACCCACAAGCCCTCACATCTTGACATGTGGAGGGTGAAGTGGCCAAGGGGATATGAGATGGAGATGAGTTGTCAGAAGGTACATGAGGTGGAAAAAGGACATGCACCTTGGGGAGTGAGGAGATTTTCACAAAAAGGGATTTCTTGTCCCCAAGTGGGAGTGAAAGGGACACTTGAGGAATTTTGGAATTCCTCAAAAATCTACATGGGAAAAGGAAAGGTGGTTGGGAAATAAGTGTGAATTAAAAATTCACATTCCTAGGAAAGTCTAAAAGATAAAAGATGGCTCCAAAAGGTGGGACTTGGTCACATGTGAAGATTGTGACAAGTCCAAGGTTCTAGAAGCCTTGGAAGGATGGAATGTGAATTAAAAATTCACATATAAAAGAGGGAATCTAGGAAGAATAAAAAGGAATTAAAAATTCCTTGGAGAATGATTAGGCTTAATTAATCAATAATTAGAGGATAATTAGGGGCTAATTAGGATTAAAAGCCAACTTGCAAAAGTTGGAGGATGTGACCCATCCTAATCAAGGATTAGGCATGTGCACATCCTTAATGAAGAGATTAGGAAATGGATTAGGATTAGATGAAAATGACATGTAATATTTATTTAATTTATTTGATGAAAAGAGGGTTAAGGAGGGTAAGGTATTTAATTATTAATTAAATACCTTAGGGATTTGGCAGAATTAAACATATTAATTAAATAATAGTAATATCACTTAATTAACTCGGATAGGAGGATGTTTAGATGAAAAGTGATAAATTTGGATAAATAAAGTGTCCAAATTTGGATGTCTACACCATGAGATGACATCTCTTTGAGGCATTCCATCAAAGAGTTCATGTGCCTTGTGTACATTTCTGCATTTTGCATACATGTCTAATAGAGCATTTCCGACCATAATATCTGACAAAAATCCCCCATCCATTGTGCTTTGATGGATGTTCATACCCTGCTCCAAAGCTCCCATTTTGGCATAGGCAGGGAGGATGCTAGCATAGGTTGTGGAATTTGGCTTTACACCTGCTAATTGCATTTGCTTGAAAGTTTCTAAAGCCTTTTCAACAAATCCATTTTGTGCATATCCAACAATCATCATATTCCATGAGATGGCATCTCTTTTAGGCATTCTGTCAAACAGTTCACATGCCTTGTCTATGCTTCCATATTTTGCATACATGTCTACTAGGGTAGTTGCAACTACAAAATTTGACAAAATTCCTCTATTATTTATGCTTTAATGGATGTTCATACCTTGTTCCAAAGCCCCCATTTTGGCACAGACAGGAAAGATGCTGGCAAAGGTTGTGGAATTTGGATTTATACCTGCCAATTGCATTTGCCTGAAATTTTATAAAGCGTTTTCAAGAAATCCATTTTGTGCATTTTCCACCTTCTGTCCTCACTGTTTCTAAGTGGAAATGGGCTTCTGTCAGTAGATATGAGATGGTGGGGTAGTAGGTTTAGTTTGAAAAAAGGTTTTGGAGGAGTTGGGATGACTGTTCTAAGAAATTTTGGCAAGTTTTAGGCTTGAAAGTGCTAGGTTTGTGTAAGAGTTGGATGAAGTATGGAGATTATAGGTTGTATGATGGTTTTGTAAGTGTGTGTAGGCATAATGAAGAGTGTTGGAGGTGGTGGCAGAGTTGTGAGAGGTTGGTAATGTCATTCTTCAATAAACCCTACCCCAAGCTAGTGTAAAGTGAGGGTTTTTAGTTACAGAGGTTAGATGAGAGTTTACGCATCTAAAAATTGTTGATTAGGGCCCTATGTTGATTGGTAAGAAGATTTGAGTGGTTTTTTGGAGTTGGAGGAAAGAATTTGAGGTACCTCCTTTGAAACAGAGACTTAATTGGTCTATTAGGACAACGTTGTTTTTAGGTTTTGTGTGAGATGGTCCAAAGTGACCCATGATGGTTTTGAAGTTAAGTTATAGTTTGTCTTAAAGGGTGTCTAAATAGTAGATAGATTGATTGTTGAGTGTTTCATTGTGAGATAAAGTCAAAAATCTGGGTCTGCAGACCTACTAGATGAGTTGAAGAGTTTTTGCAAATGAGTGATTTGGAAGAGTTTTGTGAATCAATTGGTTGTTTGAATCAACTTGTTTTGTTCAAAGCCAAATTGCTTTGCATCAAAAAATTTCCAATTTATGTACTAGTATTAAATTGATTACAAAATTTTGGTTGCTTAATATTAACACACATGAAGCAAGCATCTTTCTTCTGCATGAGATGATTTTGTCTCTAGTTAAAAGTCTATATGTAAACCATTTAGCAAAAAATGTCTTCTAACAACCAGTAGAATGAAAAAATTCACATACAAACAAAAGATCAATATTCACAATAATTAATATCAATTCCCTGAGCTTCATGTGTTAATTCTTTCCCATCTAACCTGCTTGCGAAAAATCTCAGTTGGAAATTGTAAACACTTGAAAAGAATGTCAAGTTTATTCATTCTCAGGAAGCTTGTAAACTTGAAGACTTGGATATTTACCATTGTTTAGTGCTTGCGAACTGTCTCAAGAGGATTCATGTTGGATACAAGGAACTGAAATGATTGTTCTTTTTTATGGTTTTTTAAAGGGTAGACCCAGCCTCATCAACTAGCATTCCTAAGATGTGCCCCTGATTCTGAGGACAGGCGATGACCAAGGGGTGTCCTCTAGCATCCCTATGTCCTTGAGTTGAGGGTGGGGATAGGGATGTGGGGTTTGTGGGTGAGGATACATCCCAATGTACCCCTGACGAATTTGGCAACAACAGTGACTAATTAAAGCTAGGCAATTCCACTTATATTAATGACAGCAAAACAACTACATTTGTTTTTTCATTTTGAAATATAAATTGCTATCCTGATAAGATTCATGATAGTCCTTGGTAGAATATTGATGATAAAATGTGATTGTTTAGGAAAAAAACCATTGAGTTACCATAATTTTTTTATGCTTCTTATAAATCTAGAAGTCTCATTCCATGAACCTTTCAAGTTCCACTAATGATTTTAAGACTCGGATTTCAGTCAGGATAAAAAAAATTCAATGGGCCATGTATCCTTTTGTGAATTCGAAATTTCATATTTATGCTTTTCTATGGACATTGGAATTATTGATCATGAAAAATTTTGGATTTACTTTTAAGAATATTAATACATATGCAGATTGAAATAGTGTACAACACAGTTTTCAGTGTAGAACTATAGGTATGCCACCAAATTTTACCATAATAAGCAGTGTTCCACGGGCCTGGGGGACGGGGAAATGGGGGGACGGGGAAACGCGTTTCAGAGACGGGGGGACAAAGGGCCTTAGTTTTGGGACGGCAGGGAGACGGCGGGGGGACGGCGGCGGGGGGGTGGCGGGGGGGTGGCGCTGATATAGTTATACATATACTTATAGTACTTGAAAAACTAGTTTTGAAAAGATGTATAATAGTATAGCAGTATAAGAATTACATTTCAAATGAAACTATAGGAAATTAGTAAATTTATAACATGGAAAAGTTTGAAATACTAAATCTAAATACGAAGATATTTGAATTGTCAAATTGGAGATTTCTATTATATCGCCAAAGGCCCAAATATGAATAACATTGATGATATGACAAAGTCTATAAAGATGATTAATTGATTACATGATTCATCATTAGTTCATTACAATAAGTAGCATTACAAAATGAAAACTGAAAAGACAAAATGCCAAAATGTCGAAACTCAAAATGTAGTGAATGGAGGCCTCTAATCATCTCCAAACTCCCCATCACTGGAACTGCTGGACTCCACATGGTCAAGATCCCTCAAGCTCACACCAACCAGCCCTGCATCTGAAGTGGTAGGATCATCCTCATCAATCTGTGAAGGCTCCTCTGGCTCCACATCCCATCGTGCCGCTGGACTCTCCTTGTACACAATTGTCTTGCGGTCCATGATACGCAAAGCACTGTGTACAGCCACAAGCTTCTCTGCTCTCTTAGAGGTAAGTCTGTTCCTCTTAAGAGAGTGGATGAAGCTATATGTAGACCAGTTCCTCTCAGCAGCTGAAGAACTGGAAACCTGGGATAGCAGACGAATAGCTAGAGTGGTGGTCAAAGATTTCGAACCATGACAATTCCACCACAAAAGTGGGTCCTCCTGTGCCATAGAAACTATATCCACCTTTGCTGCATCTGAATAGCCTCTAAGAGTGGCAAATCTGGTCCACTCAGTGCGAATTGTGCTGGCATCTGTAGAATCATACATCTTCTCTATGCACCTAAAGAAACCTGCCTTCACCTCATCATCCTGAATCGGTGTCACTCTACCTGGTCTAGCCATGTACCACTTAGGATTCAAGGCAAAGGAAGCCATATGCAAAGGAGTGTTCAACTTGTCCCATCTGCACTGAATGATTGGCCGGATGTGCTCATTGTAGAATGCTAGAGAGGGGTCCTTCACTTGCACAGCAACCCTCATCTGGTCAAGCATAGAGTCAATGCACTCATACGCCAACTTAGGGCAACAAGGAAATAAAAATAAACTAAAATTTTAAGTTAAAATTTGTTTTATGCGTCCATAGACGCGTCTCAACACGGGAGACGGCTAGGCGTTTCCCAGTCTCCCAAGAAACTCCTAGACGTCTCCCCAGGAGACTTGGAGACGTCTCCACATCTCCAAGTTTCCTTGGAGACGTGGAGACGTCTCCCCGTCTCCGGCGGCGCTTTGGTGGCGGTGGCGGGACGGCGGGGGACACCAAGTACCCGTCCCCCCGTCCCCGGGACGTCCCCGTTTCCGAAACGGGTCACATTTTGGGGGGAAACGCGTCCCCGTGGTTCACTGTTAATAAGCATAACTAACAAAAACACACATATTGTCATCAAAATAATAATGGCCTCAATATCACATCACCCATGTGAGCCAGTGTTGGATGCCTGTGCTCGATTGTATTCTAAATAGGGCCAAAACTCGCTGAATGGAGTAAAAAATCTTTGCAACAAATGCCATCACTATCACACTTAATTCTGCCACAGTGCACACATTTTATTAGTATTTTTTGGAAAGGCCAAAAACATATTCTCAACATATAGTCCTCTTGTGCAAGCCTCACTAACTTCTTCAATTGTGTTGTTTCCTTCTCCACACCTTACCAGGCTAAACATAACCAGGTTGTTGGAACCATTCATTATCATTTCGGGTAAGAAAATATGCATCTGCACCAGCCAAAGAGTAGAGATTTCAATAAAAGATCCAAATTTCTTCCCCGATTGGTAGTAATTCCATAGGAGCAAAAATCTTCATTAAATCACAATAAATCATTTCACATCATGCTTGGCCATTCTTTATTTGAAAATTTGTGCTTTTTTCTAGAAAAATTGGTCAAATCATTTTTTCTAACCGAAAATTGCAATTTAATGGTGAAAATATCACAATTTCTAAAAGTAGGGATTTTTTCATAATCAAATCACAAAATTTTGATTAAAAAAATCAGTTTCTGGATTAGGGATAGGGTTTTATTTTATTTTCTAACCACCCTATCCCGTTTTTAACTTTTTTTCCCAATCAATTGAATGTATATATATAATCACAAAATTTTGATAAAAAAAATTAGTTTCTAGATTAGGTATATATATATATATACTTTGGTTTACCAGTTTATGCTTGAGAAAGATTTTTACTGCTATATTCATTGAACAAAGAGAATTAGAAAAAGGTTTAAAGAGTTCAAAGGAAGTTTAATAATTCTGAATAACTTTATTTCCCCAACATTCTATTTCAGCAAAATTGTACTTTATTTCAGGACAAACCACTCAGGGAAAAAAGGAAAAAGAAATGTAAGAATAATAACTGGATACACCAGGATGAAGGAGGCTGGTACAATGGGGTTATAATACGATGACTTTCCACTTACCTGATATAAACATATCACTATATTCATCATCGTTGTGGAGGTTTTGGATCTCCAAGAGAACCAATGGTACTCCCACTGCACCAATAAAAATACAGTTAAAATATAAACTACGGACACTCATTCTATCACACACATAACACAAATAAAAGAACAAAAAATTAGGTTCACCATCAAAAGAAAGAGATTTTTCTATTACCAAAGCTATTTCAAAATCTTGTTTCAAAAATTTTAGATGATATTATAAAATCTCAAGAACTCTTTACTTTCCATATAATTCCTTTTAATTAGCCTTTCCTTGTATTGTGAATATCCAACATTTCTGCATTTCATGTGCATTTCACACTTACAGTAAATTTGCATTATAAACATCACCATTACAAAAATGTTATGATATTAAACAAGATTTGCATTTCGCATATACAAGTTTTTGAACCAAACTTTTGAGATCTATTTTGAAGCCCTTTCCAAGTGTATAGAAAAGTTAGAAAGAACATTAAAAATTCTTTTCAAGGCCCGTATATTCCTTTGCCCTTTTAACCCTGTTTTGATAACTTACAGTAAATTATGAATATCCAACATTTCTGCATTTCATGTGCATTTCACACTTACAGTAAATTTGCATTATAAACATCACCATTACAAAAATGTTATGATATTAAACAAGATTTGCATTTCGCATATACAAGTTTTTGAACCAAACTTTTGAGATCTATTTTGAAGCCCTTTCCAAGTGTATAGAAAAGTTAGAAAGAACATTAAAAATTCTTTTCAAGGCCCGTATATTCCTTTGCCCTTTTAACCCTGTTTTGATAACCGGTACTTGCCCCATTGTCAGAAACAAAATATTCTTGTCAGTAAATCTGTGTTATATTCACATTACAAAAATATTATGGTATTAAGAAAGAGTTGCATTTATCATATGCAAATTTTTGAACCGAACTTTTGATATCTATTTGGGAGCCCTTTGCTAGTGTATAGGAAAGTCAAAAGGAACACCAAAAATCCTTTTCAAGGCCCGTATATTCCCTTTCCCTTCTAACCATGTTTTCATAACTGGTACTTGCCCCATGTCAAAATCAAAATATTCTTCTTCTACATAATATGAGCACCTTTTGCTAGCATCCTTGAATAGTATGATGAAATGGGGGAAAAGGGTTGGGATGGCAGCATTATAGGGAAGGGAATGTGGGGCCTAGAAGTAGGGATTAGGAGATTGGAATGTAAATTTTCCTATGAATAACATAAATGAGTTTTATCTATTTAGTATCTAGACATATGAAAGGGGAAGAATGTAAAGGCATGCAAATTGTTTCGAAAATTTCAAATGTGTGATTTCATTTGCCACCAGTGAAGATCTCTATCAGATGCTAACTAGATTGCTAAAAAATGAATCCACATATCTCAATTAGAATGGAATCCTGGACAGAAGAATCTATATAATTACCAAATTTTGTGATTTTCTCATCATCACTGAACTTTTGAAGGGCTTTATGGTCTAATTCATATATCACAAGAAAGAGGAATTAATACTAATTACAAATATAATCCCCTGCATCTCTGCTAGAAGATCTTGATCACCTCTACGGATTTCTTATCTAGGCATCCTTGTCAGTTTCTTTGATAAGTCAAAAAGATATTTTGTCTTAGACATCTGCTCTGTACAATAGAATATGAAGCTCATTTTCTCCTAACATGCCCATTATAATAATAAAAAATTGAAAGATTTGAGGATCCATGGATGTTAAATTTGCATATCTAACATTGTAGAAGCAATATCCTCCTTCAAAAAATATAGATCTTAAATGGTCAGCTTTAACTCATTCCAAATAGAATATCTAAAATTAAGAAGACTAGCTCTCATACAACCAATGATCCAGGCCTCATTGAACTTGGGTAATGACAATAGTAATGTTAAAAATTAAATGTTAGTGTAGGTTTTTTATTTTCCTTAGTTGGATATTATATCTTTTTCTACACATTTTTTTAACATGCTTAGGTGGTTAGGAGTGGGTCGTTTATGAGAGATGGCATCATCTATGAACGTAACACCCACCTATTTTTGGGTAGTTGGAATTACATCTCTCATTGGTCATATATGCCTCCTCTCTTTGCTATGTATCTATCCATTTTCCTTGCATTTCATTAATGTATTGTGATCTTTTCGGTTAATACATATTGTATTAAGCTATTTCTTGGCTTACAATCGTGTGCTTGTCTCTCTCACTCTTGGAAGTTATCCTTATTCTACTAGTTTGATTATTGAGTCATTTGTTGAATAAGAGTTTGAATGTCAAGTCGGCACTACGTTTGGGTTATCAATGCTTTTTTGCATATCTTAACATGGTATTAGAGACATGTTGTTTAGTGTAACTCATTTAGTTTATATTTTTTGAGAGACAATAAATTTGGTGACAATTTCTCCAAATTAAGCAATTTTCCCAAATCTGGTGGCCCTCTAAAGTTAGCTGGAAGTTTTCACAGTTAACATAATTTTCAACATGGCTACTAAATTTAGCAGATTCGCGAAGTCTGACAAACTTTTATAAATTTAGTGACACTACTAAATTGCTTCTTGGGGGAGGCCCATCTTTAAATAACCATATCTAAATCCTTTGAAGGGCTATTCATGTGCAATTTTTTTTAATTCTAGCTATTTTTTTGCTAGCTACATGCAAGTGCTGTTGGTTTTCTACTTTGATTTCCCAATTTAATAGAATTTTAGTTTCAGTCATGCTTTTAGAACCTTAAAACACTCATAACTTTCACTCACTGATTTGTTCACCACCGAATAATTCGTTTGTGTTAGCTTG
This sequence comes from Sequoia sempervirens, assembly GCA_007258455.2. Taxonomy (NCBI): domain Eukaryota; kingdom Viridiplantae; phylum Streptophyta; class Pinopsida; order Cupressales; family Cupressaceae; genus Sequoia; species Sequoia sempervirens. Next base: position 299,831,792 of record VDFB02058242.1, on the reverse strand, counting down.
GTAAAAAAAGAAATGATAGTGTTTCCAGAAAATCAAATACTCTACCCATGGAAATTCAAATGATTTAATTATGGTTCTCAACTTTCTATCAATTCTCAATTTTATATCTTTTAGTTAAAATATTTGATGAGAGGATGTATTTGTTGCTTCTACATTATTGGTTTGGATATAGTTTAAACTGCTCTTTAGAATATGGATTGCGAAGTTGTTGGCTAGAATAATTCATTTGTAATTAATAAGTATAGTAGTATTTGGCATACATGTATGTATTTAAATTTCAGAATAAGTGGTACGTAGACTTAATTGATTTTTTTTTACGTGTTGTTTTTGATGCAATACTAGATGACAAAACCACACAAACTTAGGGTACATCTAACCCAATTCAATCAGGAGAAGATCAAATTAAACAAGCAACTTTATTTTCCTAACTTTTCATCAAAATTTATCAAATTCTCATACAATTTCCCTTGATTCTTCAAAGCCACAACACCAGAACTTGGATCCAAACCTTTAGTAGACTTAAAAACATATTCATTTTCATCAAATTGACCGAAATCAAACAAATACCTGATTAGAACCTCAGAAACAAACCATCCTTGCTTCATGCACCAATTCACTCTTCAATTTAGCTTATTCCTCAAGGAAAAATGACAACAACCAACCATTCATGCTTTTAATCTTTTTCCAAACCTCCAAGTCATTATAATCACCATGTTTTGAATCTTACAAACCAAGAACATACACACATTTCACTGAATCATCAGTCCTCTTATCTCAGCAGTCAAAACACTCTTTTCACATAGGGTTCAAATTGCTCAAATCAACAAAATCATCATGTTTGTTGTCCAAACCTTTTCCCAAACATTGATATAATTTTAGCATCATTATTTAAGTAGTTCCAACACAAAACAAACACTTGAATCTCTGATTTTTTTCAAAATTACGCTGTCATTGCATACACCACTCAAACCCTAGCAGCATAGCAACTTAACAAAAATGGGTGCTCCAACAAATTCACAATGAATCACCTTAGTCTATCTATTGTTTCAAAAACACTAAAAGATTTATTATCACATATGAAATAACAGTATATGGTTGCTTTGTAAATATTGACAAATTATTGATTAATTGACTGTCCTACTATAAAGAACCTTAAATAGGCCAAATTTCCAAATGAAGTTCCTTCCAATTACCTCCAAAATACCAAAAAACCCCAGGAAACATTAGGTCAGGCTTCAAAACCTTCAATTCATTCATTTTTATAGATTTAGAGTCCCATTATAACACCAAATAACAAAACCCTTGTTGTATGCCAATAAGGACTTAACAAAACATGGGTTTATTGTAAATAACCTTCAAAATCCTCAAACCTCATTGTAAAGGATTCCATCATGCTAAGATATGTCTACTCCAACCAAATACATAGTCTCTTACTCCTTTCAATCCTCATTCTTTCATGTCACCGCTTGGAACCTTCATTTTCATGTGGAAAATTCAGAAAATGTTAGTGAGCAACCACTATATCTCTGTGTTCACGCCTTCCCTTCCTCTGCACACACATCCACACAAAAAATCACATAAAAAAAAAACCCCAATTATCCCATCCCACCATTCTATTAGGCTTATATTGGTGGGATGGGGCTTTGGACTTCCTAAATGACTCTCAAACCCTTATTTGAGGGTTTCACACAGTTTCCTGAAATTGTGTTCTCAAACACTCCAAACTCAATAAAATACCTTCAAATTACTATCAAATAAGATCTAACACCCAAGGCTAAGATAATAGAATGAAGTTAAAGCCTAAATCCTACTGTACAGATCAACAAAACTTGAAGAACTCAAAAGAGAACACTGCTATTACAGAGAACAGGGTTGTTATTCAAGATTTTATTCAAGATTACAAACTTCTATGACTTGCTCACCCTCCCATGCTTTTTAAAGATATTTCCCACTCAATAACTGACTTTTCAACTTCCTCCAATCGAATGAAACTAATTACAACTACTCATGACCTTTGATATTCCCTACTTTTTTGTACAATTTCTGATTTTTTCCTTTTTACAAATTTGGCAAGTTTTACAGTTTTTGCAATATCATTTCTTTCATCACCTAAAGACCTATTTAAGACTTTTAGATACATAAAATATTACCTCTTATGACCTATTACACTACTTACATATTTGAAATCTCAAATCTTTACAAATTTTCTTTTAGAGTCAAGGTGCTCCTGCACCAGTTTTAATTTGGCACGTAGATGCTGTGAGTAGCAACATTGATGGAATTGCTGCAATTTTCCTATTGAGAAAATTACCATATCGAGATATTTGATAGTCTTTTGCATAACATGTATGCGATTAAACATCAGTATGTGTGGTAGACTACTAAATGCAATATTTTTTGACAAGCTATTATTATTTGAAATGTAGATGCTCGGTTTGAAAACAATGGCTTCTGGTGTTGATGAGTTTGTTGTAACTCATCTCTTGAGCAGGAGACTGTATAGAGTTGTTTGATCCATGGATAGATGGAAATGAATGTCAATGTATACTTGTAGTCTAGAAGGATGAAAGTACTTGCACATATGGTCAACCTTTATAAATGTTCTTTATGTTGAACAGTGAGGCATTAGATGATTGTGAAATTCTGACCTTTCATAAGAATGAACTGAATTTTCTAGTCTACCATGAAAATGTGGCAACTGAAGAAAATATAGCTGCTAGTTTTTGCAGCTCACCAAAATGATTGAATATATAAAAATTTAAAAATAAGCATGTCACTAGATCTCCATTTGTTGTTCTAAAAAATATCTTCTTCAAAAAATTGATTCTCATAATCATTTGTAATTCTGCCTAGTAGACTTTTCTGAGCTTTGTTTAATATGTTTGAGATAATTTGATCTTGGAAAATTTTGTATGGTTTCTTTGCACGCAATTTAGTCTTTTAGGTTGCTTGTTTTAGCTTATGTTGTTGTTTACTGATTTTATAATTTTAATTCTCTCCCTATGAGGATTTTCTACATTTTCTAGGTTGTCTTACCAATATATGTTGTATGTCCAATGTGACATGCATTATGAATACCTTTTCAACATTAGATTTGAATAATGTTTTTTATTTTGTATTGGTAGTATGAAGATTGTTTTTGGAGCATATTATCATTGCATAAATTGAGATGTCTAGGAAGTTATTTTAGTTTGATGCAAAGGTCTTAGTAAGATTGTTTATTGTTTGACAGACTGGTCGTATATTTGAATTCTTCCTGGACATCACTGACGCTCATTTGTATGTGCATTGTCATCATATAAATCAACCATACATAATGTTCTAAGGTATTGTTTAGACCGCAAGTTCTTCCTGCAACTGTTTTATTAATAATGAGGTAGTTTCAGATTTTTAAGGTTATACATACATGCCTGATTCAATCATTTGAGGCTGACATAGTCATTAAAAAATATTTCTCTAGTGCAAAATGCATAAATAAGTGCAAGCTTCCTAGAGTTCTTTATCTTGATGTGTTTTTACAAAATATATCAGCAATATATAATGTTCCAAGTTTTAGTGCAATTTCTTCGTGCAGTTGTGTAACTAAGAATGAGCTAGTTTTAGGTTTTCTAGCAAATACATGAAATCTTGATTCAACAATTTGAGGCTGACATCATAGTAATAATTTTCTCTTGTGCAAAATGTGAAGGAGTTCAGGCTTCCTATAGTTCTTTTTTTGATTTTTTTTTCGTATCAGACTCTTCTTTGGAAAACTAAGAGGTCATACAATTTTCTTCTTCAGATGTTTTAGATATTTTAGGTTTTTTTTCCCTTGGACCAGCAGTTGTCTTATCCATTGAACATATTTGAAGTTGTTGAACTTTTTGGTGTTTGGCTGGTGTTACATATTTGTTTTTATCTGATGCAATATTTGTGTTTTTTCATCTGATATCTCTTGTTTGAGGACCATCATGAGATGCATACTTGTAGGTGCTCCAAAAAATGGACCAAAAATTGGTAAACTTGTTTCTCTCAATCATTTGATTTTTTTTTCCTTATAGGCTTGCCAAAATAAAAACATGGAGTCACATTTATTATACTTGGGTTTGATAGAATACTCTTGGTTTAATCTAGGTTTGTTAGTTTGTGCATCTTGGAGACCATATAGGTGTGGGCCAATGAATGAATTGATTTGAATCTATATCTGATTTATTTACAACATTAATACACGAAGCAGATTTACAGTCAAAAAATTCAAAGACCTTTGAAGATAATGTGTGGGTCCGCCATTTCTATTTTTACAAATGAAGAGATTACATGACTAACTGAGTTCAAAGAAAGGAGGATATAGAGTGCCAAGCTCTCTTGCAAAAAAATATCTCTTTAATTTTGAGGAAGATAAGAACTTTGTGCAGATTTCGTGCTCTTTAGCTTACTAGCACAGATTGACAAAAAATATCACCACTTTTTTTTTTGCTTTTGAGGGTTGGTTTGCATTGTAACAAATAATGGTAAGTATCTGGATCTCTCTCTTTTTTCAATTGGTTGTCCATCACCTCTATTTTAAGAATTCAAAAAATTTATTGTCAGAATCTATTGAGCTTGTGGGTATTAGCCTGCTATTACTAGTTTCTGACATATATTCTTTTAACTTCATTGTGGCTTTGTTTGACATATGGGGATCAATGTTTGCACACAAGGAATCTTCACTAGAATTTTGTTTCGAATTTTGTAGCAAATTGCACTTATAGGCCTTATTCTGATATATTATTTTGATGTTCCACCTCCAGGAGCAACATGTAGTCTACTTGGAATTTCTACTGATATTCTTGGTTATGCTGCTTCCAGATTTATTTTTTTGAACTTCACAACAAGACTCAATATTAAAGATCAGTTTTTATTCTCTTTCATTTCCTAGATTTGTTTGCTTTACACTCATTCCCCATCTAAGCATATTTTTTTATAGAGTTTTGAATTTAAATTTAGCAACTCAATTTTTTGGCATTAGTATGTATTTGGTTTTTGCATCAATTATCTTGTATTTTATTTACATCCTTGATTTTTTGAATGTTAGTTGAATTTTCAAGAGTGGATAAAACTTATTATGCTACTTTATTTTGTTGTTGGTATGAGATTTAACTATAGCATTTCATGAAGAATTAGTAGTTGTTTCTCCATATGTTGATCCCTAGAAGCCCAACTCATTGCTTGTTCTGTTTGTGACATTTTCTAACGGTTTGGTGTATAATTTTCTTCTCTTTCTTATTCATGGATTCACTTGCCTTCTCTTTTGTAGAGATTTTTAGCAAGGTTATTTTCTTGGGTTTCACTCACCCTTGGTCTCAACTGATTGTCCATCTTAGTCATAAGTCATGTTATAGCTTGGAAGAAAATTATAATAGGTCTAATATGTTTAGGGTTTGGGGTACACTCCCTCTTGGTCTCATCACATTGTTCATCTTGGTCATAAGTCATGGTATGGCTTGGAAGTGAATTATAATAGGCCTAGTATAATTGTATGCCATATTGTTGGATAGAACTTTTTGAGAACTTGAAGAATATCAATTTCAGAGTCAAGGGACATGATTGCATCATGAGAGACTCCTAGACTAATTTTCATTGCTTTATTCATTGGGCTTGTTAATAGTCTTATAATGTATTTTTCTTTACTAAGTTCTAGTAGAACTATTTATGGTGATCCAAGCAATACTTCTAAATAAATATTTTTGACATAATTCCAAAAAATCAGCAGGTCACCTTGTTAGGACCTTAACTGTATAGCATTTAAAAAATATTGAAAAGCTTAGGTTGTGTACAATGTGATGAAAGGGTGCTAATGTTTGATCAACAAAGCATGAACCCCAAGGCTACACATTGGTAATTATGTTAGACACTTCCCTTTTTTGTGAGTTTTGTGTCACGATCAATCCTCTCAACTTATTGGGAAAAGCTTGTCACATGGCTTCTTAAAAAATGCTTAAATAAAATGGTTGTTCAAAGGTTCTATATGTAATACACTTGTTCCTTTGACTTTAGCAAAAGAATTACTTAGTTTATACTTGATTCATTTGTATTTTTTGATGGTTTTGCACTACATATAGTTTTGGTATACAAACATGTCTTTGGACTATCAAAAAGTTGATTGACCAAGTTGTTAATTTACTTAGCTTATGCTTGGTTTTGATTGGTTGAGTTGTTGATTATGATTGTTGATGTTGCAGGTTTTGAATGTCAATTGGTTTCAAAGACACCCAAATGGGAATGATGAGGTAATGAGCTTATTTCATCTTCATCCCACTTTCTATGGTTATAACTTATTTAAGATTCTCTACAGTAAGTTGCTTCATTTGTGTTAGTTTTTGAAATATTCAAGCAACTAGGTCTTAATAAAATAGTTCACTTTTTCATAGTGTTCCATGCAAATTTCCTGGGATAGATGACATGCTGGTTTCTTTTTTTGAAAATAAAACTAATTTTGTGTTGAAATAAGATATACAAGAATGTGCAAATTAATTGGTTTGTTTTTTCCAATATCTTCTATAGCATGAAAAATATATCCTTCAACATAAGTGGCAGCATTTTTAGGATCCAACTAAAAAAGCAGTGTTGTTGAGAATACTCAGCCTATATTCATATATGATGTAATAGCTAGAGGAAGAAATCAAGCTTACTAAAAACAATCTCATCAATTAGGGTTTTAATCCCTCAAACTCTTCAAAGATTCATAACAACACTTCATACAACAATGGCACACAGATTGAATTCCATACAACTCAAACCCAAATAGGGTTCCAAACTTATCCAATGACCTGCAAGACACTTGAGTAACCTCAACTTAACCCAAACCATCCAATTTCAAATTCTGCCCTTTCACATTTTCATTGTTTTACTATTACTATCCTTAAATGTGCAGCAATTGTCCTTCATAACCACAAACCCTAACCAAGCATTCCAAGTCATAAACAATAAACACAAGACTAGACAATTCTTCATAAAGGTTAGATCAACATACTCAAACTGATTCAAAGCCCCAAGAACTTAGATTCATGGATTTGCTGCACAAACCTTCATTGATTGTCCAACTCCTAGCAACCCTGCAACATTAAACTATCAAACATGACTAACCACATTACAAGAAGGCCTATTTAGGCTTGTTACAAACAGGGGTTATTGGTTCTAACCCTTCTAGGCTCAATCTCTCTCAATAAAAAGTTCAAACACCTATCATTTGGCATGCTATTGCTCATAAAATCATCTGAAGTCCTTTTCCTAAGGTTTTTTATCAAACCCTAGGTCTTAGACCCCCTTACACTCTATTTATAGTTTTTAATGTCTAACTTCATGATAATACTACTTCTCTTTGTGTAGTTGATAGAATAAATGGCTTCTTGAGTAATGATGACCTCATCTAGAATTGACCAGCCTGAAATGAACCCACTTTGTTCCTCTACTATAATATTTGGAAGAATGAGTTCTAATTAATTTGCCATTGCATTTGAGATGATTTTGTATATGTAGAAGTAAATTCATTTCTTTTTTTACATCATTAATGATTTAAGCATCTGTAATGGGAAATCTCACAGAACTATTGAAACAAGTAAAGAATGCCATATTGTAAATATCTAAATGTGCTCATTATTTGATCTTGGTTGTATTTTCATTTTAATAACTATATTTTCATTTTAATAAACATATTCTAAAACCCTCATTGGAATCTTATTTTTAGGTTGCATCTCGTCAAATTGGAGAGGTGAACATGCACTCTTTGTTTTCATCCAACCATGACCAGTGAGATTTCTAGATAGGAAGTTGCCATCCTTCTCATTCGAATCCTTCCAATCTTCTCTCAAGGGTTGTCCGACTAGAATGGGAGGGCAAGGCTACTCTAAATTGGGAAATATATGCACCACAAATAATATAACTACATTTACTATATATATTCATGTCTTTTCTCCCTTCAATGTTTGTAACATTTGTATGATATCTTGGATTTGTCTTCCATGGCAACCAAGAGTGTAGTGAAGGATTTATTTCTTGGATCTTTGTTTATGTAGCTGTATGTTGTTTGTAATTCCTTTGGTTATGCAACTATTTGTTGTTTGTATATTCCTTTTTTTTCATGCAATATAAAAAAACATTTGAATATCTATGATATTTGAGCTTTATATGCATAAAGTTGTTTGTTGATTGTATTTTTTTTATGTTAATCCAATACAAAAAAATTAAATTGAATATCTATGATATTTGAAGTTTATATGCATAAATTTGCTAGAATTAATTAAGTTAGACTTGATTTATAACTTGAATCATTGATTCACTCAAATAAATGACTAAACCATGACTAAATAGATGACTACTATGACTAAAATAAATGAATACAATGACCAAATGTATGATTACAATGACTAAATATATGACTATAATGACTAAGTATATGACTACCATGACTAAAATAATGACTAAAGTAATGACTAAATTAATGATTAAATATATGACTAAATACATGACTAAAGTAATTACTAAATATATGACTAAATAAATGACTACCATGACTAGTTAACAACAATCAATGACTAAATTAATGACTAAATATATAATTAAATAAATCACTACCATGACTAAATAAATGACCAGTTAACAACAATCAATGACTAAATTAATAACTAAATCAATGACTAAATCAATGACCAAATCAATGACTAAAATAGTTTAGTCATAAATTTGTTCACGTTATAAATGACCAGCAATAAACTACTAATGGTCACATGACCAAAATTAGTCATTTATATGCAATTTTTAGTAGTTTATTTAGTCATATATTGTTTTTTTTGTACTAGTGACAAGCATCATGAAACATTAGAGAAGAATCCACAACAACTGAACTTATTGGAATCACATGATCTTCATTCAGGAACATGAATTGAAGTAACAGAAAAACTATCAAAATACAAATCTTCATAACTCAATCAAATCTTCACGCAGATCTCTGAAACTTGATGTGGATAAACTAGATATACTCAATAGGAAACCATGCAGTCCACAACCTCTAAAAAACAACATACTGATCACACTGATAGAAAGAAGTTTTCTTCACCATTGACAACTTGTAACACTTCATATTACAATTTTCTCAATATCCTCAACATATACAACTTCTAATGCAACAATGCTAATAGTATTGACATTAATGAGAACCACATATCAAAAACACGACAAAATATCCAAAAACTTGGAGTTTCCTCCAAGGTGATTTGGTAATCATCTTGTCAATTTTCCACTACTTGGATCCTTTGCCGAAATGCAACACGTTAAGGAGGAAGTTAATTACCTTGTGGTTGTGAACTAGATGGTTTGTTGGGACATAGACTTGCATAAGGATCCCCTCCATAGTTATAGCATCCTTTTACCAGTCCTCTTCTCTTTGGTGGCCTATCAAAATTACCACCATTCCCTCCAACTTTGTTATTGTTACCACTATCAAGTAGTTGTTGAATTTTTTTCCTTGACAATCCTTCCTTGTCTCATTGCAATTATTGTTGGATCCTTTGTCCCCTTGCCTTTGAAATTATTGACACTCATTAAAATTATTAGGAGCTTGCTCAAATTGAGGTCTCCATTCTACTTTCAATTCTTCTTCTCCCTATATACCACAATGGCTTTGTGATTTTTCTCTTGCTTGATCACCTTCTCATATACTAGGTCCATAGTGGTTGGTCCAAGTTGGTGTAGGAGCACTTGTTTGATTTCTTGTCTCCATGAGGCCATTTGTAAATAGTTGCTTTATTTTGTGTATTGGGT